>JAJOOO010020521.1:0-23896 GCA_029582685.1 Solanum piurae
AAACACTTAGCAAGTGAGTAAACCTTTCACTTTACATTGCATTATAATCATGAGAACTACCTTTCAATCATATAGCAATCATACCATAACATACATACCAACTTCATAGCTAATTCAAGTGTAGAGGGTTAAGGATGAGGAAACTAGGTCATCAACACCACAACAACACATTAGGTATAGCATCATTACAATCTAAGTAATTTACCTTTCATACTTGAGTTCAAAGAAGAACCAACCTTCTTACCTTCTTGCCCTTCATGGTACATTCATACTTCAATTACCAAACAATTTATAACCAATACATAATACAAGGTAATCCATGAAGTAATAACATACTCAACATCAATATAAGCAATTGATATATTCCCTTCATAGCCTTCAAGCTTCATTCAAAGACCCAACCCTAATTTCATAGAAATTATACATAACCTAGGGTAGAATCATCATACAAACATGAATTACATATCATCACATTCAATTCATAGCCTTCAATTAATGTCCAACACAAACTAGGGTTAGAATTAGGAAAAGAAGGAGAAACATGGGTCTCATAGGGAATTCTTCAAGAATCCACCAATACAATTCATCCATAATTATTCATATAACATCAATCAAAGTCAGTTCATAACATCAATTTCACTTTAGAAGGAAGACCCACGTTTTTGGATTGGAACCTAGAAATTGGAGATTTTGAAATTCATCTTGAAGGGGCCTCTTAGGGAAAGGAATCCCAAGAGTGATAAGCAATCATACCTTATTGACGAATTAACCACGAAAATCCGAGTTGAAACCTTGGAAAGAACGTCTTCTTCTTGAAGCTCCAATCTTCTTCAATGGAGTTCTTGAGAAGAGAGAGAGAGAGTAGAGAGAAAGAGGAACTTTAGGTTTTGATCTTTGGGGTTTTGTGTTTGAGTGATAAAAGTGAGTTAAATTGACTTAAAAATCATTATATACACGTCCCCTAAAGTACCCTAAATACCCCTCACTTAGTTGGACTCTTTAATGAAGTAAAAATCGATTTCTGAATTTCTGCATTTTCGTCGCAGAACAAGTCCGCGACGCGGGGCTGTTCCCTGAAGATACTTGGAATTAAATTTCGAGACAGTAGAGTCCACAACATGACCACGTCTCAAAATGATTTTTTTCTCCTTGGGGGAGCTAGTGTGCGACGCGCACCTATTCCCTCCAAGTGCAATTTGCAAGCTGCCTTGGCAGCTTGCTTGGTCAATGTTGGGGTCCTCCTCGGGGCCCCTTAGGGAGGCCCCGGGGAGTCGTATTCAAATGTTTTGACCCTATAAACATATATTTACCTAGTTAAACCTTTTTACAAGATTATACCATCATACGACACTCCCAAACCTGCCCAAAACCTAAGGACACACTAGAACACATTCTTTTCTAGTTTCCGGACGTCGTGGTCGTTTCTTGATGTTTAGACTATTACTCTTCCAAACCAAGTCAATTGCATTAATTTAGGTTTAGAAACATAATTTTAACTATTTTTAAGTCATTATTCATAAGGTGAGGCTCTATATTAATTCATAGAATTTCCGGGGTGTTACAATGAACTCAAGAACTTTCGCTTCTCTCATTTCAAGAGGAAAGAAATGATCAAGAAAACCTCGCTTAAATTTCTCCTAATTAAGAGGACCTGGATCAGTAGCCCTCTCACTCTTCCATTGTTCAAACCAAACTTGAGCCACACCCTTGAGTTGATAAGCGGTCAATTCCGCCTTTTCGACCTAGTCAACTCCATAATTCCTACTATCTTATACACCTCATCAATGAACTCTTGAGGATTCTCAACAACCTTAGAACCATGAAATTCTGGAGGATTCATCCTAATGAAGTCCCTTATCCTTCCCGCCACCGTACCCACATTTGAGTTCACGGGAACATTAGACTCTCTATTGGCTTGAGCCATCATAGCTTGGACCAACACTTGGAAAGCGGCTCTATATTCGACATGAGTCACTTGAATGGCCACAGGATCAACCAAAACTTGAGGAACCTCGGGCTCAAAATTGTCGATACCCGCATTCCTTCTCACATAAGCTCTTCGAGGGCCATATCTTAAAATGGATCGAACACGATTAAGGAGAAGGATCTTTATAGAGATAGACTATATGACACGTCTTTAGAGTAAATAAAGAAGTGAAGTTTCCTAAACTCATTGAAGCCTCCTATTCATAAATGTGGTGCGCTTTACACTTATGAACAAGACTATACTCAACATGGCTTGTTAAAATTCCTAAGATCTTTTTCTAAGAATGCTCTGAATACCAAGTTTCTCACGACCCAAAGAACACCCTAGACATGACATGGCGTATAAGACCCTGAGGGCCCTACACAAGCCACTTGACATACATATACACAACATAATATAGAAAAGCAAGAAATCTTATAAAAGTACAGAGTTTGACATATATGCGGAAGTACATCAAAGTCTTGACAAGCCGTCTATAACATCAAAGTGTGGTCGGGACATAACCCGTACACAACATACAAAGTATGAAACTAAAACATAAGGAAAGTAATAAAAGTGACATTGTCCTAGAAGTATAAGGACTCACCAAGTCTTCAATCTCTAAGACGATCAACTAGCCATGAACGTTAGGAGAGGAATCGTCACACCCTACATTAATGAAACATTGTAGGCATAAGTACGCATTAGTATTTGGAATGTACTAAATATGGGGGAAATGCAATAAAACATAAGAACATGATCATAAGGGGACATAATCGAAAACATGATATGTATGACCAAGTTAAGAATTTTAAAATAATTTAAGAAGAATCATAAATCATGAACATGTTCAATGCATCTTAAAATAATAAAGGAAGTTTCATAAAATATTTGATCACAACTTAGTTCATTTAGTGGGATATCAACTTTTACTAACAACAGACCATGTGAGTTCTACATGAAATCCGATGTAACTCCCACATCGAGAAGGGAAAATCTATTTTCCATGTTAGTACTTTGTATCATATCATGTGCTATATGTGGATCTACTATCTATGTCAATTAAGGCAAACCTACGAGGGAATGTAGTTTGGAACTAGAGGTTGCTACTAGAAACTACCATATTTGAGCATCCACCTCAATTGTTCTCTCGATGCTAACTTAAATTCCAATGGTATAGTCGTAAACATATATATATATATATATCATCCATGGAAAAGCACAATAAAGTCAGTAATCCAAGATAACATCATAGAGTAGCTCATTAAATCTTGATTCAAATATAAGTGAGAAAATCTTTCACCAAACCGTGATTCCTTAATGTGAAAAAACTTTTCACAATTTCATTGATGTCACTCTAAAGCAACCTAGATCATAAACATTTTCTTCTATAATTCATCGATAAGTTCATGCAGGTTAGGGTTCATAATCAAAATCATGATCAATGCATGGGTTCACATGGAATTAGTTGAAAAGCATGTAATTGAGTCTAAATCCTCAAAATACAATCATAATCAATCAATTGAATCCATACAAATAGAACCCATGAGGAATTGAATGAAAACATAACCGATTTACAGAAATTGAATTAGAGAATTTGGAGAAATTTTGGGACTCAATGGGTAAATGGAACCCATTGATGAACTCCCTACATACCTTGATCTTGAAGCCCTGAGAAGTTGATGAAGAAAGGAGAGACTTGAACTTCAAGAACTAAAGCTTCTACTTCCTTGATCTAGAGAGAGGATTTTGGAGAAACCTTGGAGATGATTTGGGAATTTGAGGGAATGAAAGAGTTGGGGAAATTCTAAGGGCGAAGGGAATTTATAGGGCTTAGAATTAGGTTCAAAACGACGTAATATAAGAATTAGAAGTATAGGAAAATACCTAATACTCTTAATATAACTGTTGGATTGATCCTACGGTCCGTAAGAATTTTTACGGACCGCCCTGGTCAGCCGTAGAACCAACTTCGGAAGCCCAATTATCAATCATTTCCCACGAGATCATCCTACGGCTCGTAGAACTTTCTATGGCCCGTGGACCTCATCCGGAGAACCCAAGTTTCACTTCAAAATTGCACCAAGTCTTGAACTTTTCTACAGAACCTTTCTGCGACCCGTAGTATCAAGTATGACTCGTCAAAACTATCTGTAGACCTAGGGTTCTAAATTAAATATCTAAATCAATCCTACGAGTCAGTCCTACGACCCGTCAAATATTTTATGGTTCGTCCTGTCAATTCCTATGTCCAATCATTAGAAACTAAATCTCCAAAAACTCAACTCAGGGTCTACGATTACCTTTCTAGGGTCCGTAGGTTGGACTCATAGAACCTTCCTTGGTCAATTTTATGCATTTTTCATTACCTTTCGACTTTTCTACTTTTGAGGTGTTACATTTATTTAGTTAAGTTGGTAAAATTAGTGGGTTGGCTTACCTATCAGTTGAGAACATAGGTGCCATCACAACATGTAAATTTGGTTCGTGACAACCTACTTCCATGATCAGCAACTATATTTAATCACCATCACTACTAGATATACTCAAAGCCACTATCATCACCCATCATAACCCCTAATCAACACCAACAATCATCCTCACTAGTCTTTGTCACTTCCAACTGCCAAATATTTTTTAAGAATATTCTATTAATTGTTCTTTTTAAATTATTTTATTTTAAAAAATAAATATTAAATTTATATATTCAAATATTAATAAAACTCATTATAATTATTTTGTATTCATATCTTAATACAAAATCATATTTAAACATTTAACTCTTGATGCACATATAATATTTTAATTTAAAAAAAGTAACCTTTTTTTTTACTAAATCTCAAACTAATTGTTTTTTAAAACTAAATGTGGCAAAGGCCACCATTTCTTTCAAAACAATAACAAAGTTCACAAAGAACAAAAAACATATGAAAAGGAAAAACAAAAACAAAGAACACACTAGAAACAATCTAAAGAAGAAGCAAAAGGGGGAAAGTTACGTCCATCCACTAAAACATCAGATCTTCAAGATCCGTCCAGTCTCTAAGCAAAACTGAGTCTTCTACCATGAAGTGATTGTGAAATAAACCAAGATCCTGTATGTGTTGGGTCAATTTCACTCTAGACATCAAAAAATATCATTGATGTCATATAATTGATTCCATTGAAGACTACTTCAATACAAATCTAGTAAAAAATCATTTCTCAATCTTCCATAAATATAGCCTCAGTAATAGCTTGGACAATATAAGAAAAAGTTGATGACCAATTCACTATTTTCTCTTTTCAATAGGTTGAGCTTCAATGGAAGCTAATACCACTGTTAGAAAAGAGGTTCATAGCATATTAATCACCAAGACAATTCAGGTATAAACCATCAAATTCCCCTCTTTAGAAAATTTTTGTACCTAAACCTAAAACATGAGGTTATTATTCATCGTTATCTATGATAAGATTGTATCACCTGATGTTGTTGTTGTAACTGGTTGTTGTAGTGTCTTAAATGTCATAATTGGAATTTTGGCATTTTTGTATCATAATGTTTGCAATTCTATTTTTATCAAGGAGTAGAATATTTTTTTTATTATAATAGAAACTTTTGTAGGCTATTGAAGACTAAGGTACCTGCAAAATGAATAGCTAGGTTAGTTAAACAATCTACCAACTGATTGCCCTCTTTATAAATATGCTCCACAAAAATTTGCCCTTTCTCCATTAAACCTTTTATGTACTGGATCTCCAAATAAATACTCCAAGGTATCTCCCAAACTCCATCCAGTACCTTCTTCATAATTAAAGAATCAGTTTCTACCACCATATGGGTCATCCCATTATTGAAACAAAACTCCATACTAGCTTTAATTGCTCCTACTTCAGCTATAATTCTTGTGCCCTTGGTTAGTTTCCTAGCTTCATCATACCTCAAATTAACTTCCCGATCCCTTATACAGAAACCAATTGCTCTAGGCCCTAGATTTCCTTTTCATAATCCATCACAGTTGCATTTGAAAGTATCTCTTTGTGGTTTCTCCCAAACTACCACTTTGTGACTGATCAATAGTGTATATACTTTTGTAAACTACGCAATAAGGGGCCACTGCTTAGGTAAATACTTCAACCAAGGATACCTTGTTCTGTCCAAGTTATACAAGCTTTTGTTTAATTCAAAAAGTAGATTACTAAAAGTCCTACTTTCATCATGCCTTATAGCATTTCTTCTTCTCCAAACATGCCCAAAATGAAAGCAAGAATAGACTTGTCCAGTGGTTTTAGATTTTAGCTGGGCAATCCACTTTTTAATTGTCACTAGAAGTTCTAGCAAAGGAATTTGTTTCCCAGTTTTCCCATACTCTCATAGAGGTAGGACAAGGTAAAAACGAGTGTTGGATTGTTTCATGTGCCCCTTCATTGCAACAACAACACCTCACATCATCTACTACTCCCATTTTGATCATCTCTTCTCCAATAGGTAGTCTCTTTTTTAACACATAGCAAAAGAGATACCTTAAAAGGAACCCCTTTGACCCAAATATTATCAAACAATTCCTTCTTCACCTCAGTTCTTCTCAAAATCTCCCAAGCACTCCTTACAGAGAACTTACCAGATCCATTGAGCATCCACGAAGACTTATCCCAGGTATTAGTCACTTCTGGACATTGTATCGCATTATGAATGTGAGTACTAATACTTTGTGGCAAAAATTGTTGCATTTTTGCATCATCCCATCCACCTTGATTCATTAAGCTCTCAACTTCATCTATGGACTTGATTATCTGAAAATTTGGAGAAATCACATAGTACAGTGCTCCCAATGTTGTCCAGTTGTCAAACCAAACATTGGAATGACCACATTTTATTTCCCACTAGATTTCCTGATCAATAGAATTCCTAGCTTCGAGCAAGTGCTTCCATAATTGTGAGCCCCCTCTCTACTCCACATCCTGAGGAATAACTTTTTTACAATACTTATCCCACATAAAGTTAGTCCAAAGTGTCTTCTTTGTCCTGAAAAAACCACCATAACTTAGCAAACAACACTTTTGAAATGTCAAACAAGGATCTAATCCTAGCCCTTCCTCATCTTTAGGCAAACAAATGTCAAACCATGAAACCCAATGTCTTCTTCTACCCTCATCACCACGGTTCCATAGGAATCAAGCAAAAAGCTTGTGGATATCATTGATGACACATTTGGAGGATTAATAATTGATAGTAGATATATTGGGATGCTTTGCAATACACCATTAATCAAAACAGCTTTACCTCCAAATGAAAGAATCTTCCCCTCCAAATGAAAGAATCTTCCCCTTCCATGCTTAGAACTTCTTCCTTATCTTCTTGATCAAATCATTGTAAAAGTTTTTCCTCTTCTTTGAATGAAACAAAGGGCACCTCAAGTACATAAAAGGAAATTTATCTTTAGAAAAACCAGTTATCTCTTACACAGTGTTCCTATAAACATAAAAGGAACTTTTGCTCTTGTTAATCAATTGTCCAAATTGTTTCTCATTCTCACCCAAAGTAAACATAATCAAATCCAAAGTTATTTTGTCAGCTGATGTAAAAATAATGGTGTCATTTGCATAAGCTAAATGATCTAGCTTAGAACTCCACTTAGGCAGTCCAGAATCTTTGAATTCATAATTATCCAATAGATCATTCATAGCCCTAGATAGCACCGCATCACTAAGGATAAATAAAGTTGGTGATAGAGGATCCCCTTATTTTTTCTCTCTAGATAAATGGAAGAAATCATGACCTTGACCATTAATAAGAATTGAGTATCAATTATTAGCAATAAGTCTTCAAATCATATCTACAAAGAAATCACAGAAGCCCGTCTTCAGTAGAACTCTGATAAGGAAATTCCACTCCACCCTGTCATAAGCCTTTGTCTTATCAAGCTTGATAACCACATTAGATGGATTACCTCTTTTCCTACTATCAATGATAATTTATTGAGCCAGTAGAACATTCTCAATAATATTCCTATGTTTTACAAAACCATATTGTTTTGTGAAATCATGGAAGGTAACAACTTTACAGGCCTGACATGTATTGACCTTAAAATTATCTTGTTTAAATAATTACTCAAACTAATAGGTCTAAGATCTGAGAAAGATTGGACTCTCTCTTTCTTTGGAATTAAGACCAAGTTAGTATGAGTAATGGATTTAGGAAGGGTATTTCCCTCAAAAATGGCCTTCACCACTTCTAAAACATCCTCCTTGATAATGTCCCAACACGTTTGATAAAAACAACTAGTTAATCCATTAGGACCACTACTACTTTCACCATTAAGCTCAAAATTGCTTTTACTTCCTCCGTGGTAGGAATCTGACATAGGGTATCATTACTCTCTTGATCAATCATTACTTGAACATGATGTAATAGAGATAAATCTGCAGTTGAATCTTCAGAACTAAACTGCTTCTGATAGAACAATATAGCTTCCTTAGATACCTCTTCATAACCTTCAGCCCATTCTCTATCCATTTTTGAATTCTACTAATACTCAACCTCTTCCTTTTACCATTAACCAGGTTGTGGAAAACCCTAGTCTTTTTGTCTCCTTTAGAAAACCACTGGATACCTACTTTTTGTCTCCAATACTCTTCCTCATAGTGCAAATATAACTTCATCTCAGCTAGTGCCCTCTAGAGGATGGATCTATTTTCAACAGCTGGGGATTCATCATATAATGTTTCTTTAATTCTAACCACCTCCTCCCTTATTGCCAACTGTTTGAAGATGTCCCCAAAACATTCCCTACTCCATTTGGAAAGAGCAACTTTTGTTTTCTTCACCTTGTGTTTCCACCTGAGAAAAACATTAGTCTCATCTCCAGTAACCTAATGGTCATTAACTATATCCATGAAACCTTCATGCTCGGTCCAAAACTTGAGAAATTTGAAAGGTTTATGGACCTGGAATTTTTGTTTTTTACTTGTTAATGACATGGGTGCATGGTCAGACCCAGTTCTATCTAGGTGTTGAACCTCAAGATACCTAAAGTTCTCCTGAAATACTTCATTAGCCACCATTCTGTCTAATCTTTTAAATATGCATTGGTAATCCCCTCTTCCATTCCACCAAGTAAATGGACTACCTTTAAACATGATCTCATTCAGTTCACAAGAATTTAAACAGAAGGCCAAATCTTCATATTTAGAAGAAAGAATAGGTAGACCACCCATTTTTTCCTCTTCATTCATGATAACATTGAAGTCCCCTCCTACTAGCCAAGATAAGTGCATGTTGCTGGCAAGTCTATAAATATCTTTCCAAAGATACAATCTTTCAAGAGCATTACATTTAGCATACACAATAGTAGCTACAAATACGTGATCATTATTGTTTAACCCTAACTTCATGGAAATTTGTTGAGTGGTGTCTGATAGGAGCTCAACGGAAAAACCTTCACTTGTAAACACCCAAATCTCCCCACTGTGATTATAAGTAGCGGATTGCATCCAAGCCTTCTTTTATACCTTTGAATATATCTTGATTCTTGAAAGGGTTCGATTAAAGCTATCAAACTAAATTTATGATGTTTATGGAGCATTTGAACTCTATGAAAGGTCAATATTATTCGACTTTAAGACTATACTAAAGTTATTTAAGATCATTGAGAATTTGATTTGTAGTTCCTCCTTAGACCTATTATTGTAGGTTGTGGCACCTCATTGCCCTTCACTTTAGATTTTTTTGACTTGTAAACAGAAATATCAACAATTCTCGCAACATGTTTCAAGATTTTGTTGTTATCTGCTTCCTTTTTATCTTCTACTAATAATCTCTGCACTTTCTTCGGACTGCTAACATCCTCCTCCTCCTGATGTGATACAATGGCATGTAGATTGCTTAAGGAAAAAACTCCTTGGTAAGAGGCAAACAAAATACTACCACTAATCACTATAGCTCCTCTATCCTTTGTTCCTAGTGTTGATAGAACAAGTTGTTGTCAGGTATCTTCCATTATTGTATCCTCTACCATTGTATCTTCACCTCCATCTTTGTAAAACCCTGGATTCAAAAAAAAGGCAACATAGCAATTTTAAAGAACTTCGATGCTAGCCACGGGGGCCAACCACGGCATGTGGATGGGACCACGGACCGTGGGTGTGGTATGTGGACTGGGCACCCAGAGTCTTCAAGAATCATGAACCCACAGCCTGACCAACGGATCATCGGTCAGACCACGGTCTGTGGTTGGGGGGCCGTGGTTCAATGACCCAAAAATCATGTTTCTGATCAAGAATGACGGTCGTGCAGGATGGACCATCGTCCTGAACACGGTCCCTCGGTGTAGCTGTGAATGGTGGACTTGTAGTTAAGTTTAGGGGCAGTTGGGCCTTTTCCTAATTATTTATCTCTATACTACGTCGTTTTACCCTTCACTAAGACCCCTAATAAATGATTCCAACTCCAAATTAGTTCATTCACTTCATTCTCTTCAAATTCACCAAAAAGAAGAACTCTAAAATATTTTTGTCTCTAAAAAGCTTGAAGAAGAAGTATTCAACCTAGGGTTTCAAGTCAAGTCTACATTCCTCAATATTGAAGATAAGCAATTGGCTTCAAGGTATGATAGTTTTCATCCATAGATCCCTTCCATTCATGGAGTTTCCAAATCCTCTTATTTTCAACGTTAGAAATCTCCAATGCAGTAAGAGTTTTCTTCAATTTCCATGAGTTCTCTTGATTATTGATTTAAATGATTGAATTATGATCTCTTATGCATGAATTGATGAAATACTATGATTTTATGATGATTCCCCCATGAACCCATGAAATTCCAATGTTTTTCCAAGTTATGATCATATGATGTGGGATTTGGATTATGAAGGAAGAGTTTTATGAAATTAAGCATGTATCAATAGAATTACATGAATTTATGATGAAATCCATATCTAACCCATGTTTTCTAAATGTTGATGATTGAAAGTGGGTTTTGAACCTTGAAAGGTAAATTATGGAATTATGTATGTTCTTATGAAATCTATGCAAATGTTTAAATGATGCTTTGAGAGTACAATATCAATGATGATTTTGTTGTTGTGTCGTTGAATGGATTTCTCATGAAACACATAAGAGTATGATTGTGAAAGGTTTTCTCACGTAGTAAGGAATCTAAGGTTGAAAGATCTTCTCACCTAATTGAATCAAAGATTAAGAGTTATCCTAATGAAACCTGGCTTGAATTGGTTATTGAATGATACATTTTCATGGATAATGACTTAGCTTGGATTGGAAAGATGATGTTCCCTTCCATGGATAATAAGTACAAGTAAGAAAAGACTATTCCATGGGATTATGCCTAGCATCGAGAGGATACTGAGATGGAAGCTCTCCCGTTAGTAGAGGTCGGGTTTATGGAAGCAATCTTCTTATCCTTTACCTATGTGCCCCCATAAGATGATTGTCTAGATATACATTAGCTAGTGGATCCACTTAAGCTAGAAGTTCATGGTCCTTACCTTGGCAAGTAGGACAACCTTTTTTGGTGTGGGAGACACTGGGGATCATGTTATAGCTCACATAGTCTCTATGTCGGTTAAGGCTACTTTCCACATTAATAATGAACTAAGGTTACTTCAAGAAGTATCTCATATGTGCTCAAAGGTTTTAATGATGTTAGCTTACATTGACCATATTTTATGACTTATATTTTCTAACCCTCTTAAATCATGTTTTAGCTTGGTCAATTGCATGTAATGAAATGTCCCCTTTAAGCATGATTTAAATGCTTTATGCATAGCTATCATACTAGGTACATTGTTTTGTACTAACATATACTCTTTCCTACATTTCCCCAAATGTAGAGTCTGATAGTTAGGTTTCTTAATTTCGTGGCTAGTGGTTGATTACGAGGTTCCCGAGCTTTGGTGAGTCCGCATACTTTAAGGACGGAGTTCTATTGTTTCAGCTTTCTTTCTTATTTCCAGTTTTGGACATGATGTATGGGCTAGGCCCAATTTCATTCTATTGTATTAGATGGCTATTGAGACAAGTATTTAGACTTCTGCTTTTCTTTTATAAAACTATTGGACTTGAAATGTTATCTTTACTACTTTTGTTCTATTTATTATGTTATGAATGCTAAGTGGCTTGTATGGGATCTCTCGGATCCTATACACCATGTTATATCTAGGGTGTACCACTGGGTCAAGACAATTTTCCTCCTAATTATATTGCAAATCATATCCCTTTTCTGACTCTATCGACTGGTTATCCTCTTCCTCCCCTAGATCTTCTAGGATCTTTATCGTTTCACTACAGTTCACTCTTCCATTCAATTGTTGTTCCTCAGTATCTTCAACATTTTTTATGATTCTTTTAGAACCTTGCATTGCATCATCCTTTTCCACTATCTGATTCTCCTCTATATGAATGTCATATTGTTTTACTAACTGACACTACTTGTCTTCCGTCACCAGGTACATGTTGTTTCCTCACTAGATCTGCATTCCCACTTGAAGCATCACAATTCTAATCTGCTATAATATTCTGATTTTGTGTTACTTTTTCTTTGTTCTGATTATCACCTCCACTTGCCCCATTATTTATTCTATCTTCTTCATGTATGACCTGCAATGCTAAAAATTGATTTTATGAATCAATATTTTCTCTGTTATTATTTGACACTTGTGAATTTTGAGTAGCTTTTGCTTTCCCTTTCCTAGTGATCACTTTATTCCAGTCCTCTGGGTTGCCCACAATCTTCCCACTGGTTGATCTTCTAGAAAAGAACAAGTTGCTTGTTGAGACTTATTATACTTCAATTGACTAAAATTGTTTTTCGCCTCTACGATTGTTGTTTGATCCTTATTACTGTCCTCTTGTAACCTAGCTAGTTCAGGATGAATCATCTTGCACTCATATCTGCAGTCATATCTATTGTGACCTTGAAGCTTACATTCATTTCAGTATTTGTGCAAATGATCATATTGGATGTTTACTTTAACAGTCTTGATAGTGCCAAAAGCTTCATTTTCACTGTCCATCCTCACATGATCGGGTAGATTACCCATCAAATCAACTAAAACTTTTACTTTAGTGTAACTAGGCCTTGTTTTATTGATTATTTCCATGTCTAGGTGTATAAGGGTCCTTACGCAGATGCTAAAGAAAATAAAACCTTTTTAGCAAAAAAAAGTAGGCAATGAATTTGGAAAAGATATCCAGCCATAACTATTGTAGTTTCTTCTTCGGCAGTGAACTTTAGGTCATATATCAAAGGTCTCATCTAATATGAGATATCTTCCTCGGACTTAATGTAGAATGCAGCCTTAGATGTTAGTTGATGAAATCCCCCTTTAACTATAATCTAATCAGAACATGCATATTCCTAAAATATCCAATCTGACAATCTCCTCTGATGTTACATTATGCAAGGATCGTGGTTCGCAATTCATCCAACTCTGACCATTCATAGGAAATTTTTCCAATAATAGCGTGTTGTAAATTTGCAATTACATCCATTTGGTACACTTCAGATTCAGACCATTTGATGTATGGCTTCCCATGTAAGATTGTAATAGGTTTAATAGCAATTAAAGGCAACTCATTTTTAGGGAACACATGCTTATTATTCAAACTAGCAGGTTGTAAGAACTTAGAATAATCAAGGATGGTGGATGGATTGGGGTTAATTGGTGTGGGTAATTTGGGTTGTGCGGCTAAAAGGGTCTGGCCATCCACTGCCGTAGATGACTGATCAGTGGCCGTTGTGTCCATGATTTCTAGATTCCGGTAGGAAAAAAGAGTTCTAAACTGAGTGGGTTCGGCTTGAAGAGTTGTCAAAGAAAAAAGAACCTTAAAAACTAAAGCGAAAAAGGAAAATCAAATGGGTGGGCGATAGGGATGTGCATTGGTCGATTCGGTTTGGTTTTATGTATTATCTGTTTGGTTTTCCAATTTTAAACTTTTAAATACGTTAAACCAATAACAAAATCAATAAGATATTTTTTATCAGTTTTGGTCCTTAACGGTTCAGTTTTCGGTTTTACTGATAAGAAAATACTTAATAAAAATTAACGCGACAACACAATAATGTAACTTTACAAGTGCTCATAAAATAGAAACAATAACAAGCATGAAAAGAACTATACAAGTGTAACACAAAGAGGAATTAAGAGGAATAGGGTTCTTACTTTATATTTTTGATGTTTTGTATAATGTGAGAACTCAAAGTCACTGTAAAGTGTGTATTGAAGGCTAAAGGATAAACAGTAAGTAATAATGTATTGAGATTAATATATAATATTTATGTAGAAGTAAAAGTAGTAAATTACTAGTCTTTATGGGTTATCGATTTGCCTAATAACCAAATATTAAAAATCAATACCGAACCAATAATCCGATAATTTTTTTATAAAACCATAAAAAATGGTTAACCCAATAACATTTTTTGGTTCGGTTTATCGGTCGGTTCAATTTTTGCACACCGCTAGTGGGCGAGAATACTTGTATGAATTGATTCCCCAACTAGTTATCATTAAAAAAATTTGTGCTTCAATTATCCATCATTAATAACCTTCATGTCACGCCCTAAACTCAAATGGGTGCAACTGGCTCCTAATGCCAGAACTCAGGCCTGAGCCGACCCTGCTGAACCATTTGTTACTAGCGCATGGCAGCCACATGCAATCAAGAAAACAAACAAGTATATTTCGTCTTAAAAGTAAGCCCTCGGTCGGCAAGGCCCCTGTCAACAGATCTATAAAAGAGACAGCTACTCCCAAGCTAGAGTTCATATAAAGAAATAGCCAACTAGCACATAAATCCTGATTGGGCCGTTAATGCCACCATGATCTCTATACAGAAGCTGCAAGCATGTATATATCAAGACAATATATCAAACAACTAATAAGCTTCAGCAAACTAGGCTAGCATGGCCATCATGTAGGTATACACCCCACACACTAGTCTGCAAGCCTCTAAGAGTAGTAAAGATTGGAGGGACAGGGCCCTGCCCACCGATAAAAATATATACAGCAAATGCTAACAGGCCTCCCAACTCTAGCAGTTCCGAAGGAAGAAGGCTAGCCAATCGGATAGAAGTTAATATTGTTGTTGAGGAGGTCTATTGGGTCATCTGTCGGGACTTGAAGGCATGAATGAAGTACCCCCAGGCAATGGGGCATCAGTACGAAATAATATACCGAGTATGAAAGGCAATATATTATGAGCAGGTATCCTTACATACTGGAGCAATCCGATCAATAAATCAAGGATAAGATAAGTGTACTGACCTGCTCCTAAATCTAAAATTATCAAAAATAACAAAACAACAACCAAACCAAGCCCCCATAAGCTCGGCAAGTACAAACAGCACACAAGACCACCTACCCAGGCCCACATAAGCCCAGAAGGTGCCAATCAATCTATATACCCCTATCGGTAGTCCCCTAGCCACATAGTCAGTCACATAGCCCTCTTAAGCATTAATATATCCATGTAGGCAGCACATAGCTCTCTTAGGGATCAATATAGCTTATAGACAATGCATAGCCCTCTTAGGCAACAACATGGCCCCGTAGGCAGCACATAGCCTTCTTAGGCGTCAATATAGCCCCATAGGCAACTCATAGCCCTTCTAGGCATCAATATAGCCTCGTAGGCAACTCATAGCCCTTCTACGCATCAATATAGCCCATAGGCAGAACATAGCCCTTCTAGGCATAGATAACATTCATGCAGCTAACCACAATATCCCCTAGGGCAACAATAACAATCCAATAGGCTAAAAGTGAGCAATTTAGCTATAAGCAACCTATACGAATAGCCTCTAAGTCGTGTCCAACATAGGAACAATACTAACTGAATAAGAATCCCGACAAGGGAGAATTATATAAACACGAACAACCAACAATCAACAATAATGGCTACAAGTTTAACAACACAATTACATTGCTCCTACTATTTAAGGAAACATGTCGTAAGAAGGGAATAGACTTAACATACCTTTTTCGCTAAATTCACGTGGCCTAACAGATTTGACTCACAACCTCCTCGATACTACAACAAGGCAGGACCACAATCAACACACAAGAATAGAGGATACCATGATAATTTGATAAAAGATATGTATTTCCATCGCAAATTGCTATTTGCGGCTTATTAAAGCTAGAATCGATGAAAGAAGGGTCTTACCTTGATCTAAAGTTCGTAATACACCTCAAAACCTTAAAATATGTGAAAACCATTGTTGTCCCACCACCAAAGTATGATATGCTACGAAATCGATAAAACAAATTATACCATGTTGACGAGCTCAACGCGTAAAACAACTTTCGTCAAGAACTTAAGTCGAGAAAATCTATAATTTTGTTGATCCTAGAAGTGGGTTTTCTAAGTTTTCTGGTTATTCATTAAAAAAGATGAAAAAAAGTCGAAGAAGATATATAAAAAGTTCCACCGACCTAGGGGACCCACCTCACGTGCCTGCTTGCACAGTCTCACGAAAACGCAAATATCTCCCTATTCTAAAGTCGTATGAACGAATAGTTTGATGCATTGGAAACTAGACTCGCAGACCTTCTATTTTATGGGTTGTGGGCCCAATAAATTATTATAGATTGGGAGAAAACCTCTGAAACATTTGACCCAAATTTTAGAGAAATCTTTAAAAAGGAGCTTACGATAACTTTCGCCAACTTTTATTTTGCGACTTACCTAACTTAAAAACTTGAGATACAACCCTTGAACACTTCAAATATGACATACCACATCATTCTTAATTTATTACTCACCCTCTTTGTCTTTCCACGAAGGTACGAGTTAATTTAGACATTTCAAAAAGTCGGGGTGTTACATCCTTCCCCTCCTAGAAACATTCGTCCTCAAATTAAAAATCTTAGTCACGCGGTTAAGTCCTTAGGATTTGCCAAAATTTAGGTAGAGTATCATTTGTAAATAAGACTATCCAAGAACCTGAAACGCAGAAATTCTAACCTAGGCGTCTCACAGGACGAGATAAATAGCTAAGCACTATAGCTCCACAATAACAGTACGAGAAAAAATACGACAATAACCACAATAATAATAAGCATTAATACAAAAATCAGATAGGTATCTTACATCACCGAACTAATAAAAATTGATATGTCATCACATTAGGGTATGAAACAAGTGAGGATATTTGGACCTCATGCCATCGTCAGTTTCACAGGTCACCTCTTCTCTATTCTTGTTTCTCCACAATACTTTAACCGAAGCCACCTCTTTGGTCCTCAATTTACGGACATGTCGATTTAATATGGAAACTTGAGTTTTCTCGTAGGACAACTTCTCTGTGATCTAAACATCCTCAATTGGGACAACCCGAGAAGGGTCTCCTACGCACTTCCATAGCATCGATACATGGAAAACTGGATGAACAGGTTCTAGCCCCTAAGGCAATTTTAACTCATAAGCCACTCGTCCTACCCTCCAAAGGATTCGGTATGGCCCAACGAATCTTAGACTAAGCTTGCCTTTTTTGCCAAATCTTATAACACCTTCATAGGTGAGACTTTTAAGAATACCCAGTCATCGACAAGAAACTCTAAGTCCCTTCATCGCACATTTGAGTATGACTTCTGTCGACTTTGAGTTGTTAGCAACCTCTCTCGAATGAGCTTAAACTGCTCCATTGTTTGTTATACTAAGTCTGGTCCAATCAATCCTGACTCACCTACCTCGAACCATCCAATGGGGGATCTACATTTTCGCCCATACAAAGCCTCATAAGGTGCCATCACGATGCTGGAATGATAACTAGTATTGTATGCAAACTCAATAAGAGGCAATTGGTCATCCCAACTTCCCTTGAAGTCTAGCGCACATGACCGTAACATATCCTCGAATGTCAAAATTATGCGCTCAGCCTGGCCATCTGTCTGAGGGTGAAAGGTTGTACTAAGATTAACGTGTGTCCCCAATTCTTTCTGGAAGGACTTCTAGAAGTTAGCAGTAAATTGTGCTCCTCTATCAGAGATAATAGATACTAGGACACCGTGTAGCCTAACAATCTCTCTAATATAGAGCCCTGCATAGTCTTCGGCTATAAAAGTAGCCCTGACTGGTAAGAGGTGGGCTGATTTTGTTAGTCTGTCAACAATTACCCAAATAGAGTCAAATTTACGATGCGATTGAGGTAACCCTGTAATAAAATCCATATTAATTGCTTCCCATTTCCACAAAGGAATGACTAGATCCTAGAGTAGTCCAGCGGGCTTTTGGTGCTCAACATTCACCTATTGGCAGTTAGGACATTGTGCCACAAACTCAGCAATGTCTTTCTCCATCCCGTGCCACCAATAGATCTCTTTAATATCATGGAACATCTTCGTTAAACCAGGGTGATTAGAATAACATGAATGATGTGTCTCTACCATAATTTGATGACGAAGCCCTGAAACATCCAGAACACATAATTGACTGATATATCTCAGGACTCCATCTCCTGCTATATCAAATGCTAACAACTGCTGATTCTAAGCCTTGGCTCTAAGCTACTCTAAGTTAGGATCCTCTTGTTGCTGTGCTTTTACCTCCATAACTAGAGATGATACGGATGTGTCCTGAATTGTAACCCTACTATCGTCTGCCTCTAACAATCTGAATCCCAAGCTAGCTAACTGATGAAGCTCTCGTGCTAGCTCACGCTTCTCAACACCTAAATGGGATAAACTACCCATAGATCTTCGACTGAGGGCATCGGCTACCACATTCACCTTTCCTAGATGTTATAAAATATCCACGTCATAGTCTTTCAGTAACTCAAGCCATCGACGCTGTCACAGATTCAACTCCTTCTGTCTAAATATATATTGAAGGTTTTTATGATCTGTGAAGATGTCAACATGAACACCATACAAATAGTGTCTCCAGATCTTTAACGCATGCATAACTGCAACTAACTCGAAATCGTGGTTCAGATAGTTCTTCTCATGTTTCCTCAACTACCTTGAAGCATATGTGATAACCTTACCACGTTGCATTAGAACACATCCCAACCCAACACCAGAAGCATCACAGTACACCGCATAGCCTTCTGAACCCTCTGGCAATGCTAGAATTGGTGTTGATGTCAACCTGTCCTTTAGATCCTTGAAACTATGCTCGCAAGCCTGAGTCCATTGGAACTTAGTTGCCTTTTTAGTCAGCTTCGTTAATGGTGTTGAAAGTGAAGAAAACCCCTCTACAAACCTTCTGTAGTACCTAGCTAACCCTAAGAAACTATGAACCTCAGTCGGAGTCATGGGTCTGGGCCAAGTATTTACGGCCTCAATCTTTTGTGTATCAACTGTAATGCCTGCATCTGATACAATATGGCCTAAGAAAGCTACAAAGTTCAACCAGAACTCACACTTAGAAATTATTGCATAAAGTTCTCGGTCTCGAAGAACCTGAAGGACTGCTCACGGATGATCTGCATGCTCAGCTTTTGAATGTGAATACACCAAAATATCATCAATAAATACAATCACAAACAAGTCTAGATACGACCTAAATATACTATTTATCAAGTCCATGAACATTGTTGGGGCATTAGTTAATCCAAAAGGCATTACCAAGAACTCAAAGTGTCCATATCTGGTTCTAAAAGTTGTCTTTGGAACGTCTTTCTCCCGAAATCGTATCTGGAAGTACCCTAATCTTAAATCAATCTTTGAGAAGCACTCAGCACCTTGTAACTGATCAAACAAGTCATCGATCCTCGAAAGGGGATACTTATTCTTTATAGTCACCTTATTCAGCTGTCGATAATCGATACACATTCTCAGTGAGCCATATTTCTTCCTCACGAATAATAGTGGCACACCCCATGGTGAAGAACTATGCATGATAAAGCCTTTATCCACCAAGTCTTTTAGTTGATCCTTCAACTCCTTTAGCTCAGCATGAGCCATTCTATAAAGAGGGATAGATATGGGTTGTGTACCTAGTAGCATATTGATAGCAAAATCAATTTCCCGTTATGGAGGGATACCAGGAAGCTCGTCTGGAAATACATCTAAAAATTCATTAACTATCGGAATAGACTGAATAGTCGGTGGTTCTACATCTATATTTGTAAAGACCCGTAAAATGAATAAGTGAAACTAGAGCCTAACTAGTGAGTGTAGGGGTGGGCATAAATACTGAAAAACCAAACCGAACCGAAAAAATTCGGTTCTTCGGTGTCGGTTCGGTGTTGGCTTTTTTTCCGAAACTTCGGTTCTTTGGTTCGGAGTTCGGTGCAAGGGTCTCGAAACTACGGTGCACCGAAGAACCGAAGTTTTATTAAATAAATTTAAAAGTATTTATTATATTACTTAATTTTTGACTTTACTTGGCCCATTTCAATTTTTATATTTAGATCCTAAACTCAAATAACAAAAATCTAAATAACAAAATAGTAAACCCTAAAGACCTAAAGTCTAAACTAAACAAAACTCAATTTAATTCAAGTTTGAGCAACAACTTGGTGTTTCTACTTTCTACTTTATGATTTTATCATTTTATGTTGTTACTTTGAAGTGAGAACAACAAATTGATGTTCTTACCTTTTATTGTTAGGCGGTTAGTTGTTACTTTGAAGTTTGAAGTGTGAAGTGAATAACAATTATTACTTTATCATATTCTCTCTTTATTTTTGTTGACACAGAAAAATAGATTTAAAAACACCGAACTAAACCGAACCGAAGTAGAAAAAACCGAACCGAATCAATCTAGTTTGGTTTGAAATATGGTTCACACTTTTCTAAAACCGAATACCGAAGAACTGAACTGAAATTTTCTAAAACAGAACCGAACGCCCACCCCTAAGTGAGTGTGTGAGTTTTTCATGAGGTTTGAGGTGGTTTAATGTTGTCCCGAGCTATGGTTGAGGGGTTTAGGGGTTAAACATCAAGGTACGACTCCCCAAGGACCACCCTAGGGGTCCTTGAGGAGGACCCTTAGTCTAACCTCCAAGACCCCAAAGAACCTTGAAGTTGGCCAAAATAGGTGAACCACGAAAGGGGTCCACGCCCCGTAGGTCCATCCACTATCCGTGGATGGCCTCCGTGGGTCAGACCCTCATGAACCAAGCTGCAGCCCCAGACCACGGACCAACAGCACGGTCCATTAGTGGACTCACGGTCCGTGAGTCTAGGGCGTGAGTCACACCTGTGATTCTGGTTTGGGTTCAGCCTTAGTAGGGGCAAAGTGGTAAATTCCTTTTATGATCTTTTAAGTGTATGGACTGTTATTTTAGGTTTATTAAGATATTTTAAGAGTATTAAAACACTCATTTAGATTTCATTACTCAAATCAAACCTCCCCTCCCCTCCAAAAGTTCTCTCTCTAGAAACCTCCATTGGAGGTGAAGATTTCAAGCTTCCAAGGTCAAATCTTTAAGTTTTTAAAGGGGATTTCGTGGATTTCTTCTCTAAAATGTATGGTGGTCTTCGTCCTTGACTTATTATCTTTCAAGGATCCAATCTCAAAAGTGATTTCAAGTCTCCAATATTTTCTCTAAAACCCTAGTTTTCAATCTATGCATGGGTTCGATTCTAAATGATTTCCAAAGGTTTTAATGCATTGATTTGTGAATGAATTGTGGATTTAAATATGAATTAAGATGATTTCTTCCTAGAAACCATGTTTTCCCCCAAATTCCTAAGTTGTGATTTGAGATTGGGATTTGATTGATTATGATTGAATGTGAATTGTTTATGTTTATATGGATATAGAATGTTGTAATTATGCTATTACCCTTGCCTAATTGTATTTATCCACTTGAAAGGTGGAGGTGTTTAATTATTATGTATAGTGTGATCATTGCCTTGAAAGGGAAAGTATGAATGTTTAATGGGTAATTATAATGAGAAGGATATGCATGTGATTCCAATGATGGAATGATGATCATGTATAGAATGTAAATGTGTTATTATTGAAAGGCTATTTCTCTATTAACACTCATAAATGTTGATGATGGAATGTGAAGGGCTTTATAATGTAATGTAGTATATCTTGAATTGGTAGGCTTGTGCATCCTATTCTTGTATATATGAAAGAAATGTGATTATTGTATATTGAATTGGTAGGCTAAGGCATCCTTTTCTTGTATGGTTTCCTTTCATAAGGAGTCTAGGAACTAATGTGATGTTAAACCTTGGATCGATAGACCTAATAGTGGTGGCTCTTCCTTGTGTGAATGTTAAACCTTGAAACGGTAGACCTAATGATGGTGGCCCTTTCTTATGTGAAATGATGAACCTAGAAACAGTAGACCTAATGGTGGTGGCTCTTTCTAGGAAGATCAATGAGTTGTCCTTAAATGTACCTTGAATCGGTAGACCTAATGGTGGTGACCTTTCATGTGTAATGTACCTTGGGTCAGTAGACCTAATGTTGGTAGTCCTCTCAAGTACAACAATGTAATGTGAATGAACTACTCTATGGGAATGGAGGCTAAGCATCGAGTGGATATGGCTAAGATAGTGACTCTCCCAATGTTAGGTTAGAGTCCAATGAACATCTTTCTTATCCCATAACTATGTGCCTACATAGGATGTTTACTAGTTCTACCCTAGGCAAGTAGAACACCTTCCTTTGGTGTAGGGTTACATGACACCGGATTCCATAATTTAACTCTCATGGTCTATGTCGGTTAATGCTTATTCCCATGATGTGCATTATGGTTTCTTGAGAGGTTCTATGAAGTGTGGGTGGTAGTATGGGATGCCATCTATGCATTGCATGAGTAGTCTTTGAGAGGGTCATAGTGAGTTCTCTAAGTCTTAATGGCTAATGTATGGAAGTCCTCTAAATGATGTTATTAAATAATGTTGACTCTTATATGCTTAATTGTAAATGATGCATACTATACTTGTATTGTATTATGAGTTACTTCCTTGTCATGACTTGTTGTATTTGAATGTGCCTTGCTTATGGTGACTTCAAAGGAGTACTTAGTCTGAGTAGTAGTATGGGATGCTACTTGCACATTGCACAAGTATGACTTAGAGTTGTCTTAGGTGATGGTCCTTTTGATGATATGACTTGAGTAATGTTTAGCTCTTATGAGTGAGTATTGTTGAAGATGGAAAGGTTGAATGGTAGGTTCACTTTTGGTGACCTTAACGTGGTACCTTGGTGTGGATGGTGGTATGGGACGCTATCCATACATTGCACAAGGTATAGCATGAGGATTACTTGAGGTGAAGGTTTAATGTGAAGGTAATGGCTTAAATGTTGATTGTGTTTCTAATGTTGATAAATGACTTGCATGTTGGTTATGTTTGAATATTATGTCTCTTATGCTTATGTTCATGAAGTTTTATCAAAATGGCATACTAGCATGACTTTCAAATGAAATGTCCGTTTTAAGCATGTTTTTGCATGGCTATGATACTTAGTACTTAATTGTGCTAACCCATTCTTCTTCTATGTTTTTACTACAAGTGTAGGTTCCGGTAAGTGATTGCTTTTATCTAGATTGAAGTTCTTGGATTGCTATTCTTCCAAGATCAAGTGGTATGTCCTCATAGATCGAGGACAAGTGTTTAGAAGTTTCTTTTATTTCATGTAATAGACAATTTTAGTCTTTTCGATTGTAAAGGACAAGTGTGTCGGATTCCAGCCAAAAGGACTTAATTTTTCTCTTGATTTTGAAGAACAACTGTTTAGCTAGTGTTATAATGTTCTTAGACTTGAGGGAAAACGAATTCAATCAAAGGAGGTGTAAAGATATATAGCTACAAAAGTTATCCTTGTCACATGGACAGATGTTACCAAAAGGGGCTGCCCAAACAAATAGATGGCTGCCCAAAAAGCATACATATATAACTATATTTATGTACTTTATACCCACACTTCCAATGTATAAGTAAGTATAATTAGATAATTACGCAAATACCCCCATACAATACCTTAATTTACGATAACAATTTATGCTAAGCAAGTTTGCAAAT
>JAJOOO010020522.1:0-28532 GCA_029582685.1 Solanum piurae
GAATATAATCGTGGGTTAAAGTAAAGTCTAAACCATTTTCCTCGTGGGATCGACCCCAACCTACAAGTTGGGTTCTTTACTTGATAACGATCGCTTATGCTTCTTTAGGGAGGTGTAATTTGAGCGTATTAGATTTCAAATTTTCTGCAAATTGAAGCATTGTAAAGACTAAATTACTCTTACCTAATTGATGGCTAATCGATTTGGTAATCATTTTTACCTTTTTATGATGCTTGGCTAAAACCCCAATTCTTGGGGTGTGATCTTGTGATTATGGATTGAATTAGTGTATGGGTATTGTTAATTACTAGTTTCTATACTATATTGAAGTGGGTTTAATCATTAATTGTAGTTTAATTTATGAATTGTAGTTGCAAATGCATTTCTAACCTTGTGTTCTTAGCTTGCTCGAGAGAGAGGTTTTAGGACTAAGATTATTTATTAATGATTTGTAGGTATTGGGTTGAGTTGGGTTCATCTCGAGAGAGAGAATTCCTAAACCCAATCCTACCCATCTAACTCGAGAGAGTGGATGAATTTAGGTGTGGGTTGTTTTTCATTGCTATGCTTGTTGATGTTCTAAAGAAATCACATGATTCGAGATAGTTGTTCGAGAGAAAGCTATCTCCCTTATAGTCTAGCCTACTCACCGAAGTGTAGCTGTTTACTAGTAGTTTCAATTACCCATATGTCGAAATTTTCCTATAATCGATCACATCCCGAGAATTCTTCTCCTTATTGTTAGTTCAAATTGTTTGTGACTGCGTTGTAGTTGATAATTGCAATCCAAAACCCCCACCTGACATTCGTGTCACCCCCTTTAATTTGTTTCATGTCTTTTTTGATAATTTCTATTCCTATGGCTGATTAGGCCATGCTTGCACTTCCTAATTGAATTTGAACACATACCGATCTATGTGGGATTCGACCCCAACTCTTTGTTGGGTTTTATACTGACTAACGATCGTTTGCACCTAGAATTGGATGAGGTGTACTTGAAACGTTAACTAAAATGGTGTCGCTTTCGGGGAGTGGTGTTGTTTAAAATTCTGTTAGTGAAGTTGAATTGTGATCTTTTTAATTATAGTTGAATCTACTTACTTTAGTTTTGGTTTTGTGTTGCTTGTGTTAAACATAGGAAGAGATGAGCGTTAACGGAAGTAATGGTGGCCAAGTTGGCCACCAAGATGATGTTGCAAACCTCAATGACGTAAATGACCTAAACGTCAATTACCCAGTTCCATTGGGTTGTGTGGGGGCAATTCTTCTACCTCCAACTGAAGGAAACACCATTTTTCACATTACTAGCACAATGCTTCAGTTCCTACAACTTAAAGGTTTATTTGGGGGGATGGCTTATGAGGATCCCAATGAGCATATTCGAAACTTTGTGGAAGTCTGTGGTCCATTCTTATTTAAGAGCATATCGCAAGAATCAGTCCGTCTCAGGTTGTTCCCATTTTCTCTGATAGGCGAGGCTAGTAAGTGGTTGGCTGAGTTGCCAAGAGATTCTATCACTTCTTGGGATAAGCTTATTACCACATTTCAAGTGCGATTCTTTCCCCCATCGAAGATGATGACTCTTAGGGGATAACATCCAAGGTTTTAAACGCTTGGAAAGTGAGCCAATTCATGAGACATGGCTGATATTTAAGAAATTTGTGCTGCAATGCCAAACTCATGGACTTCCAAATAATGTGTTGCTGCAATACTTCTATAGGAGCCTCGACTCGGTGAACAAGGGAGTCGCTGATTAACTTGTTTCCGGTGGTATAATGCAACAACCCTATGAAGTAGCATCCCAACTCCTTGATTGCATGTGCAAGATCAATAGCGCATGGTACACTCATAAGGACCAAATGTCTCATCTAAATTTTAGAATGACAAAAGAGAAGATCGAAAAGAATCAGGATAGAGACCAAAACATGGCCAAAATAATGACCCAACTGGATATCTTGGCTAAAAATGTCATGGGTATTGGTACAAAGAGTGTTAATATTGTGGGTGTTGGTGGAGTAACCCTGATGAAGCACACTTTGAGGAGTTGTACAATGAGGAAGTAAACTTCCTAGCCAATAAAAGAGGAGGTTATCGTGCAAACTACCCAAGACCGGGTGGCAACCGAGGTTGGAATAGAGATGAGGGCTGAAGAGACCGTGACATAGATTGGCGTGATCGCAATGCCACTTGGAAGGAAATAGAGGGGGAGAAGGGCAGATATGTTCCTCCCCATGAGCGTCAAAAGCCCAAGGAATCTGAGGGTGGCCGTACGGAAGACATGATCTCATTTATTCTCAACAAGGTTGAAGGGTCCGACAAAGTGTTGAAAAAAATGGAAGAAGATGTCTCGACTCTCAATCAAACGGTGACCGCTCACTCAGTCTCTATTAAGCAGCTGGAGACCCAAATGGGTCAAATTTCTTCGCATTTGAATCCAAGAAAACAAGGGGGCTTGCCTAGTGACACAATGACAAACCCCAAAAATGAAGCTTGAACGGGTACTTTCGTCATGCCACGACGTTAACTAAGACGCTTCTTGGAGGCAACCCAAGTCTTTAATGCTTTAAGTTTTAATTTTAAATAACGGGTGTTGATTATGCAGGTTGAAAAGTGAAGTATGTTTGAAAATAGGAAGTTTGGCAAGCCGAAGGTCCAGTCGGTGACTCGCCGAAGAGGTCAGAGAGCCCGACTTGGACCGCCATTGGACCCATAAAATCTAAAGTGGAAGCCTGGAAAACTCGGCGGGCCAATTGCTTAATCGGCAACTAGTCGAACAGGTCGGTGAGCCCAATTTTGTTTGTCGTTTGAACCCCCAAATTGACTGGAGGTCTTGTAAAACTCGGCGAGGTAAAGTACCACTCAGCGCATCACCGAGTGGTTCGGCGTGGATGACTTACTCTGCTGAAAGGGCGGTGAACTGAAAGGTTTTAAAGGCCAAACAGTTTAAAATTTCAAAATCTTTCATATTCTCTCATTTCTAACCTCGTGCACTCTCACCCGAACTTTAGATATTCCTTATTTTTGCTATTTTATTCACTTTTTTGTGTGATCTCGTGCTTGGATTTGGAATACTTTGCCGCCTAGCTTTTCAATTTCTCAATTCGACATACAAGTTGGTTTTTTGAACCCCATAATTTAGTTTAGTAAACTCAAATGCAATCGGTAATTGTGTATTGATATGTGTTGGGTAATTATTTAAATTGTGTTTTACGTGTCGGATTACCTGTATTGTGTTTGAACTTGTGCCTAAATGCTTAAAAAGATGATTTCCCATGTTTTGTGCGATTAAATTGGTCTTAAATTATTGGGTTTCGGTTATTTTGTGTTGGGTTTAGTTGTGTAAAGTCTGAGTAACCCCAAATTATTCCAAATGAATTAATTTACCCAATGATGGAGCGTTTGACGCTAATCTTAAAGGCAAAAGTCATCAAATGGTCAATTTTGGCCAAATTGGGGGATGTCTGAGTACCCCGAAGGCATGGGTCATATGGGTCTGGTACTAATTTCATGGTATGTGTGTGTCTGATTTTGAATTCGGGGTCTGCGAGCTTGGTTTTGGGAAATGGGGTTGAAATTTGGCACGTTGGGCCGGTTGGCGAGCTGCGTCGAGCTCGTTGAATAGTTCGGCGCTTTGCCAATGTCCCCCTTCAATCGCCCTTAATTTCATGTTTTTTCTTAAGTGAGTATGTAACTTTCGGTGAGAAGCTTGAGCTCGCCGAATTCACTTGGCGACTCGCTGAAAGGTTCCTGTGATTGCCCTTTTTGTGCCCCTAATCCTTAAAATACACTGTAATATTCGACGGGGTAGTCTAAGCTCACCGATTGGTGTCGGCAATTCACCGAAGGGCCCTGTGTATCGCCGACTTGTCTTAATTCTGGAAATTTTTAGAGCTGATCCTTTCGGTGAGTCCAATTTGGCTCGCCTAAACGACTTGGTGAGTCCTTCTGCAACTTTCTTTAACGATTTCTAACACTTTGCTATATGTTTTGCAGATATGGCTAGACCCAAAGTGCCAGGAAGAGACATGTTGCCCCACAAGCGGGCAAAAGGGATCATCATAAATGAAGATGTTGCGGCATCCAAAGAAAAGACAACCCTACCATGGGTGGTAAAGGCAAAGGAAAGGGCAAGGCACCTATAGTTGAATCACCGGAGGTCAGCTCCGACAGTGAGGGAGTCTACGCGACTCACCTTACTACATTAGAAAGCGAGGGAGAACACCAAGATTCTAGGGCTGCCATCTCTAAGCCTAATGATGACCAATTTTTACTGGCCCGGAGAGATAAGATGCACTCCAAGAGGATGCATGATCCGTTTAGAATCCGGGTGCCTCAGACTACTCATCTTCATCCACCTTCAGATCAGACTGTGGTCCCAACACCACATGTACAGGGTCCTCCTCCCCAGTCTCTCAACAGACTAAAGACTTAGGGACTGAGGACTATCATTGAGGAGAAGAGGTTGTCCATAGATGGTGTGGCGGATAGATATCTCGAGATTTGGAGCACCCTTAAGTCCCACAAGTTCAAGATTTTCACAAAACCCTGGGTCCCCTACATTCCTAATTGGGTTCGAGAATTCTACTCAGCCTACGACGCTTTGGAGCCAAAAAGGAAGAGAAAGGCCAGTGTCTTCAAACCTGTGGATCATGTGGTTGTCCGGGGGACGAAGGTTAAATGTGATAGTGATGATATCAACGCTGTATTGGAATGCACTTACAACTTTGCAGATGACTATCAAAGTATGATCAAAAGAACGACCTTAGAGGACATGAAAAGTTGTCTAGCCCCTCTCCTATCTGACACTACTCCTAGGTGGATAGAGGTTGGAGTGCCAATAAAGAAGAAACACCTCAATTTGGCAGCGAGGTATTGGTTCAGTTTCATCAGCAACACAATTATGCTATCCCAGAACAAGTCTATTCTCCGCCACACAAAGGGGGCCTATCTTGGATCCATTATCGCTGGGAAGAAAATAAATTTAGGTGTAATTATTGGACATGAAATGTCCATGAGATCTAGGCAGCGGCAGACATCTCTCCCCTTCCCGGTATTAATCACTAAGTTGTGCAGATGGGACCGTGTACCGCGAGATAAAAAGATGGATGTGGAAGTGACTCCCTCCTACTCTACTGACATCTGGCATATTGAGGCCGAATATTTGAAGGATGAGGATGAAAAGAAGAGGGCAACTCCAGTTGATACATCCCCGACGGTTGATATTTAGACACTACTTGCAGAGGCAATATTACCTACTACGGCCACTTGGCCTTCAGGTATTTCTAGCTATGCCCCCTATGTGACTCTGAGTTCTTCTACCGCTCCCCGACCTCCTATGTCCGCTGCTAGTGCTGCTGCATCCCGACCTCCACTCACCCAGACCTTGCTATTATGGATACCTAGCCCATTCTGCTGACTTGCGTGTCTCCAGGATAGAGGCTACGGTCCCTAGGATGATTGATAGAGCTCTCACCGCTGCACTGACACCTTTTAGAGATGATATCGATGCCCTCACGGCAATGATAGAGGTGTGTGAGAGAGGTCAGAGAGCCACTCATAAGGTGACGGCCTTAAAACCCGTGATTCTAGAGTTGAGGAAGGATATGGACCAGCTGAAGTCCACTGATATGTCTTTGATTTTTGGGACTGTGGAGATCCCTGATGACTTGGACACAAATATTATGACCTGTTCTGATGTTCCTCCGGCGCCACTAGAGATGAGGTTAGATCTGATGACGCGGCTGCAGATTCTGAGGCTGCGACTGATGAGGAGCAACTTGGTATTCAGGAGGAGACCACCTATGAGGGCCTGACTAAGGTCGAGGAGGCTATGGTTCATTCGGCTGTTCAGACCTCTTTGAGGGATACTTCTGTGGCAGGTGCTAGTGCAACTAATTTGATGAGATACCGGGCACTGATGCCCAACCTCAAATTGCTATCTCGAGCACTGATGCCCAGACAGATGGAGCGACTGAGATGCAGACTTCACCCCAGGCGTAGCCTGGCAAGATGACATTTTTACCTCTTTCTCTGTTGTTTTTATTGATTATTTTTGTTTTAGTTGCATTTGAGGACAACTGCTTTCTTTTGTGGGTGGGGTGAGGTATTTCCATACCTACCTCTTGTGATTCTGTTTTGTTTGTGAATATTGGGTTTTGTGATCTATATATGTGTTTTGATCTTGATTTTGTGGATGTTTTAGCTTGTGGTCTCTTGTTTTGAATGGAAATGGTTTTGAACCTCTATTTTAAAATTTGTGCCAACTCTATTGTGTGTGATTGTGGCTGTTTTTGTGCGAATTTGAGTATCAGTTATGATCAATACTGATGACTTGAATAGTGCTCTTAATTGAACGAAATGAATGTGCGGCTACGATGAGGCCAATGAAGTTACATAGTCAATGTGTGAACTTTTAGCATCTCGTTATGACTAGCCGGTTATCGAATGAGTCTCTTGTGATGAACATTGCACACTAGCTAGAAAGTGTGGAGTCTTGTTTAATATTGGTGCCAATGTCTTGTGTAATGAGCTTACTTTGAACATTGTGTGTGATGACACCTAGAATTTACCCCGTTGGTTCGGTTGACTAAGTGATGCAAGCACTTGAAATGATCTTAGGCAACAATTTTGAAGAGTGAAACAATTTGACAATATACCTCTTTTGTGGCCAACCTTGTGAGATGTGTGAACCTTGCTTGAACCCTCTTGATCCTTATCCTTTTCTTGGAAAAAACTTGAGCAATTATGACCTCTCTTTATCTATTCACCCATAACCTTCATGAAGTGTGATTTGTTTGAATAGTGAGGGTGTGGTGAAAAGAGAAGGAAAATCATGCAGTGTGAGAAAATCCCCCTTGAATAATGGTTTTGAAAAAGATGAAACCCCTCCTTGTAAAAAAAAGAGAAGAGAAAAGAAGAAAGCAAAGAAAAGAATGAAAAAGTTGTGAAATAAAGTAATGGAAGTAGCAAACGAAATGGGGTATTCGGTAAGTCATATGAAGTTGAATAATGGGGTGTATTATGAGCATGATCAAAATGTTAAAGAAAAGGAAGAAAGTGATGTTCAAACCACGCTTCATGAAGATAGCAACCACTGAGGCTTAATGACCATACTTTTACACTCAACCCCGTTACAAGCCTTGAAAAGACCTTTGTGATCTTGAGTGAGCTGAAACGAATGTTGATTAGAAAATAAAGGCAAACTATGGGTGAAGTCATGCATGTGTTCATCTTTGTGAGTGTGAGAGTTGTATATGATTCTGGAACTATAAATTGTTGAAGAGCTTTGTGTGAATATGGAATCATTTTTGCTGTGAGGGCTTTTGAGTACCTTTGTTGAACTTGAACTTGCATTTGAAGCAAGTATTGTAAACTTGAGTATCTTTGATAATGTTGATTCATGTTGAGTCTTTTGCAGCACTATTTGAGACATCTTTGTCGAACTGCTGATCTCAAATTTTACTTGAAAACAAGCAAAAGTTTAAGTTGGGGGTGTTGATGAGTCCGATTTGGACTCATTTGGGGATTTGTTTATATAGATTTACTGTCCTCAAATGCTTAATTTATGTCATAAACTGATGCTAAAGCCTTGATTTTTAGGTATATGGATTGAGGAGCAAAGCAAGGACACTGACAGGCAGAAAGGAACAAAACAAACTGAGAAGTGAAGAAAAGCGAGCCTGAGGATCGCAAAGAGCACTTGGCGTGTCGCAAAGTGGCTACTTAGACCACCTAAAGTTCTAGTGTGCCAGTCCTGAGGGAAGAAACCAAGTTCGCGATAGAAAAGGGGCAGTCGGCGAATCACCGAGCAGTTCCGCGATGCAAAGAGAGATTGCCCAAAGTTACAGGACTTGAGGATGCTGAATGCCAAGGCAAAAAGGTTATAGAAGAGAGCATTGGGCGGTTCGCCGAGTGGTTCGGCGAACCCAACTTACTTAGCCTAATGGACCTTCCTAGTTTATTTTAGGCACCTATAAATTAGATTTTGAACAATTAATATAAGGGTCGACTTATGCTGAGTTAGTTTAGAATATTTTCTCTCTTGAGTTTTTCATAGTTTCTAAAGAAACTTTAAGGATTTTGGAGATTCAATTCGGAGATTTTGGAAGTGGGTTTCAATTTTTTTTCAAATTAAATCATTGTAAAGACTAAATTACTCTTACCAGTTGATGGCTAATCGATTTGGTAACCGTTTTTACATTTTTATGATGCTTGGCTAAAACCCCAATTCTTGGGGTGTGATCATGTGTTGAATTAGTTTATGGGTATTGTTAATTACTAGTTTCTATGCTATATTGAAGTGGGTTTAGTCATTAATTGTGGTTTAATTTATGAATTGTAGTTGCAAATGCAGTTTTAACCTTGTGTTCTTAGCTTGCCCGAGAGAGAGGTTTTAGAGCTAAGATTATTGATTAATGATTTGTAGGTATTGGGTTGAGATGGGTTCTGCTCGAGAGAGTGAATCCTAAATTCAATCCTACCCATCTAGCTCGAGAGAGTGGATGAATTAAGGTGTGGGTTGTTCTTCATTGCTATGCTTGTTGATGTTCGAAAGAAATCACATGATTCGGGATAGTTGTTCGAGAGAAATCTGTCTCCCTTATAGTCTAGCCTACTCACTGATGTGTAGTTGTTTACTAGTAGTTTCAATTACTCATATATCAAAATTTGCCTATAATCGATCACATCCCGAGAATTCCTCTCCTTATTGTTAGTTCAAATTATTTGTGACTGCATTCTAGTTGATAATTACAATCCAAAACCCCCAACTGACATTCATGTCATCCCTTTTAATTTGTTTCATGTATTTTTTGATAATTTCTATTCCTATGATTGATTAGACCACGTTTGCACTTCCTAATTGAATTTGAACATATACTGCTCTCTATGGGATTCGACCCCAACTTTTTGTTGGGTTTTATACTATTTGCACCTAGAATTGGATGAGGTGTGCTTGAAACGTTAATCATATGGCAACCTTACCTCTGATCACAAAACATAGAGCTAAGAATGGAGTAAACTCCTATAGTATTTTATCTAGGACTAGAAGATCTTGCACTAGGAAGTACTTAAAATATATAAACAATTAGCTCTAGCCTAAACATACAGGCATTCGCAAGTTGCCAGAGAATCAGAGAGGTTCGTAGCACCACGATGAATGTTTTTATTTCTCTTCTTTGAAAGGAATGAAGCTCTATCTTATCCATTCTAAAAGGGACAGTAGCCTCTTTAGGAAGGCCGTCTTTGCATATGTATATTTTTCCATCTTGGAGAGAGGTAGCATGTTCCGCAAGGGCATCTGCTACCTCATTGCTCTCTCTGAAGCAGTGGCTAATTTTGACATTTCTCTAATGTATTTTCTGACGGATATCATCGATCATACTATGCAGTCCCCAAGGTGGTTTAACATTCACTTTGATCATGTTGACAATAATCATGGAATCCAATTCTATCTCAATGTTCTGAATGTGATTATTGCAGCACCATGAGATACCTATCAAGGCATCATGAACTTCACTAAAGTTGTTAGTGTAGAATTGAGTAGGGTAGGCAAACACCATGATAAAGTCCCCATTTCTATTCCTAACAATTCCACCCGCTGCTGCCTTATTTTTCTCTTTCATGAAGCTCCCATCTGTGTTTAATTTGTAGGCATCCATACTTGGGTTTTGCCAACAAACCATTAAGCTACTAACTGAGCTTTTATATTTTTTAGCAATGTAACACACTTGCTTCCAGTTACAGTGTTGGTCTATCTTGCTAAACTTCTTTTCCATTGATACTTTGACATGATAGAGGATTTGTTGGCAAATGTTACTTGTACTAACTTGTTTGTGCTCAAATATCATTGTGCACCTAGCTTTCCATATTTCCCAACACACCATAATGGGGGTGATACGGAGTAAGTGTTTATGGACAACATTTACGGTTGTAAGTACCATCACTGATCAAACATGTCTTTCATATTTCTTTCAGTGAGTTGCAAGCCAAGTGGGTAGGCAATTTGATGCCAAACTCTTTTAGAAAAGTCACTGTCTATGAAAAGATGATTTACGTCTCTTGTTTGGCAACCCTGCAACATGAGCAATTTGATCCCAAGTTAGTTTGAAACCTAAGAGTTGCAGTATCAACAATTATTATATTTTTGAGAACCTTCCACATAATAAAAAAGAAATTTTAAAAGGTATATTTCCTTTAGTCAGATAATAGAATCATATATAAGAGTTAGGAGCACTTCTCTTTCTAAGATTATCAAAAGATGAAGAGCATGTGAATTGGCCATTGGAGGTCAATCTCCAGATGGCTTTGTCCTCCTGTCCTATATCACCAATGTGAATATTCTCCACAATGTTCACAACATTTCCTGGAATTGTTAGGTTGAGACTGTCCAAGTCCCAATCTTGACCCTGTAAGAAATTCTCCACTTTCAATTTATCGGGCTTGTGGGATAGGTGTATCAAAGAATATAGAGATCCCTGAAAAGTCTAGTAATCCCACCAAAGGTAGAATTTGCCTGAGTTAAGTTTCCAACAAATATGTTTTTCCACCTTGTCCCTCACGGATAGTAACTCCTTCAATTACTGGAGTTTTTAGGGGTAGCCACCTGGACATAGGGTTTCTTCTTTGACAATATTTAGCTTTCAAGAATTCAGTCCAAAGAGATTTCTCTGTTCTAATTCTCTACCATCTTTTAGCAGAAAATGCAAGATAAATGTCATGTAAGCTTTTAAGACCAAGGCCCCCTTCCATCTTTGGATAACATGTGTTTTCCCAAGAAGACCAATGATAAAAAAAAAATCCATCCTTATTTCCCCAGAATAAATTTGAGAAGTGCATCTCAATATTTTTAATGATAGTGGGATGGGGAATAAAAGCAGCGAATATGTGAAAAGGTTGAGACTGGAGAATATGTTGAATAAGGACAACTTTTCCTCCTGGAGAAAGCATCTTCCCTTGCCAGCCTGCTACCTTAGTCATGATTTTTTTTTGTAATGTCCACAAAGTAGCTAATTCTTTTCCTTCCTAAATAGATGGGGCATCCAAGATATGTAAAAGGAAAGGTAGCTTGATTATACCCGCTCCATCTTTTGATTCTTATATTGATAAGTCTATCAGCCTTGTCATGAGTGAGAAAGAAGCTTTTATTATTGTTGATTTCCTCAATTGCTTAATAACAAGTTTGATGAAAACCCAAGAAAGTCCTCTTTATGATGAAGGGAACTAAGGGTTCAAGAGAGAACTTCTGCTGCTAAAATAAATAGTGTAGGAGAAAGACGGTCTCCTTGTTTGATACCTCTGGTAGACTTGAAGAAACCAAATCTAGTACCGCTGATAATGATAGAGTACCAATTATTGGAATAAGCTTGAAGATCATTTCAATAAGCAGACCCCATAAAGTCAATTGAATGACAAATAAGACTTCAAAATATTAATACCGATCTGTAGGAATGTATGCGTCCACTTAAGTTGATGGGACCAGGTCCTCAACACAGTTACAATAATAGAGATTAAAGAACAAATACTGAAAGTAAAGATTGACAAACACCTTTACGTTGAAACCTCCTTGCTCAAGGGAGTAAAACCACGACATGTTCTCAACAGGACATTTCAAACTGCTTCCACTAATCTTCTCCAAGAAAAAAGTAAAATCCAGTTTACAAAATGAGATTAGCCTGCTAATCTCCACACTAAGCAATACCTCATATCACTTAGCTGAGCCAGAGCAGATACAACATTGCCCACTATACTAATTTTAACCGATTAATATAGACTTTAGAGTAAGAAACTAAGTTACCTTTAACCTAGTTCTTACAATGATTCACACAAGATTGAAATGTTTCTTTCACAAGTGAAACGATTCCTACAATATAAGCACGATTACAAGAAAACAAGGTAACAGCTGGTACAGGAAGCACTTGAGGCAATCGATCAGGTTCTTGCTGTTTTTGAAGCTTGAAGGTGTCTCTCTTTGAATGAATGCATATTTTGTTGTTTGTAAGTTGAATATATTAGACAAGAAGAGTTATTGTCCAATGTACAAGCAACCTCATCGCTTCTGATTGGTGGAGTACTCTGCAATTCCACCAACTTCCTGACGCAGACAACTTTTACAGTTGTACAACATTTTACACTGGGAGAGCTTACTCTACAGAGGACCAGGTCCCTGCACTTGTAAGGAGATCATCAAAACATCTAGGAGCGTTAGCACTTATCATTTTCCCTCTTTTTGATGATGACATACAACCTACACAAAGCCTCACGTGAGTGTAAAAACATTCATTCAAATACACAACAAATTCCCCGTTTGTTCAGTGTATGACTAACAGCAATGTTCCCCCTTAGTCTGTTCCCCCTTGGTTCAGTTCCCCCTTAGATCAATGCCTCTAATTCCAGTTAACTTTACAAAAAACTTCCCCGTTTTGACATCATTGAAAAGGTGAAGCAGTAAACATATTCAAGTTAGATACAAGACATTTAGAATTTAGGGCCTTAGGTCATATAGAACATATGTATGTAAGCATAAAGAGACCATTAAATCACACACGAACATGGAAAAAATAGAAAATAGCATATATCACAAACACTGACCAATGTAGTCAGTTAAAAACAACATAAAGCCACAAGAGATTTGAGTCAGAGGACACGAAATAAATGAAAACTAGGGAAACAAGACACATTTAGGATGGAGGAGGAAGGGGAATGAGGGTGAGCATAAGCATAGATATGCGCTCATTTCCATCCTCATGAGCCTTGATAAGTTGCCTATTGAGAGCCTTAACTTCCTCACTGAGTGAGGCATTTCTCTTCAGCAGCCTGTCATTTTCATCTCTCAACTTTTGCAGTACCTGCTCATTACCCTCACTGGTACCAGGTCCCCTCGAAACGGCCTTCTGCAATTCTGACTTGAGTCTAGCAATCTCAACCTCCTTGTCATTCAGAATAGCAGTGCGATCTTCCACTTTCCATTTTAGATTGGCCTGCTGCTCGAGAACGACTTCTACTTGATATCTACCCTTAACTTGTCCCTCCATGCACTCACATTCCAGTAGAGTAGCCTCAGTGAACATCTGCTTGATGGTACCTGGTACTCCCCTTCCTAAAGGTACTTCAAAGTGGTTAAATACAAAATTCAGCAGATATCCATACGGAATGCCATGCTTGGCCTTTTTCCAGGTCATTACTCTTTGCATGTGCTCTAACATGATAGCAGGGAGATTTATTTCTTCAAGATCAACCAACTTTTCCATGAGAAATAAGTCAGCAGCAGACGCAACTGTTCATTTTTCCATCCTAGGCACCAACACTTTGTTGATGAACTCAAACACCAACTGATATTCCCCCTTGAGGAACTTCTTAGGTAGCCCTGCACATATAACCTCTCCTCATTTTGTGGCAAGCTTGGTGAATTCCTCAATTGGTTTGCAGCTGTCAATGGTTCGAATTCCTGCTACAGCCACCCCTAAAATGATCCCTAGAATTTCTTCATCCAGACATATGTCCACATTCCTGACAGTAGTTGTGATTCCTCCACCTTCCATGAATTCCATTTTGTAGAAGAATTCACACACTTCAGGCTCGTGCAAGTATGGGACTAAAGGTTCAAAGAGATGATGCCAACCTTGAATGGAGACGGCATCAGACATGTTTGACATGCCAAATTTGGTTTGAATGTCAGGGTTGAGGACTCTGTCATTCAGAACCTTTTGGTGCTCCATTTTCGCTATTCGCTCCTCCTTTGTCATTTTCTTTTCTTTATTTTGATTATGAACCCTGGGACCTGGTCCCTTAATGGGTTGTTCTTGTTCCTCTTCCTTTTTTACCCTTTCTCAATTTTCGCAGGAGATTTATGCTTTTTCACCTTCACCTCTTTTGCAGCAGATTTCTTTGTCTTTTTCTGATTTTACTTTAATTTAACCCTTTCTTCCTCATCTTCTCATTTTCTTTTTGCCACATACTTTACAATATCCTCAGATTTAGTCTCACTGTTCTCAACAGGTACATGTGTAGATGTGGGTTACTCAGGCAGTAACCCTTCCTGCCTCATCTTCCTTATACTCTTTGTTTGAATAACATTTGCTGCTATAGCACTTTCCATAAACTTTTGAGTAGCACTTCTTGTACCATATTTCTTCACTTCCCTCTTTGTGTGAGTCTTAACCAATTTCCCTTTCCTCAGAGGGGGGTTCAGTACTAGGTTTAGCCACCGATTGCGCTGCTGAATTTTGAGAATTTTCACCAGATAACATGAGGGCAGGGGAACATGCTAAGATAGTTTCAGAAGGAAGAACAAGGGAGGTAACAACTTCAGTTGGAGGAGTGATGGATTCATCCATTTCATCCACTCCACGGACTGGGGTTGAGGGAGATTCTTCCGGGGTAGGAAAGGAGAAGTTGAATGAATTAGTGTTTTCAACTTCTTGGGAGATAGGTGCCTTTGTCAAAGAATCAGAGTTAGCCATTTTGAAAGAAAGAAGAAAATAGATTTTGGAGAAAAGATTTAAGATTTTCAACAGGAGTTGTTTGATAAAATTTTGAGATTGATTCTCAAAGGGAAAAAGTATTTAAAATCAAAAAGGCATCGGGTCCCCAACAGTAGCGACCTTTGGATTAAAGGCGATAAGACGTTTGAAACTGATGAATGGGCGGGAGACACGTGGCAGTGATATTGACAGACAGACAGTGTAGTGTAAGTGATACTAACCTCCGGAGGACCAGGTCCCCTTTTCAGTTTGCAACCCTGTCTGTATGATTAAATCTTCCCTTAAGCTAAACATATCATGAGTGTATACCTGAATTAAGGTTCCAAAGATGAATTCTCAAACAACAAGCATAAAACATGTATAGATAGCTGCCCTCCTTAACATAATTAAAATGGAGGATTTCTACTGCAAACTTGTCAAAATAAATCAGGTAAGTTTGTGCATCCCCAATCTCATCCTGTTTTTAATAAAGCATTCTTTACTCAAGGGTTTTGTAAATATGTCAGCCAATTGATCTTCAGTCTTGCAGAACTTCATCACCACATTTTGCTTCTCAACATTGTCTCCCAGAAAGTGATGCCTCACATCTATGTGCTTTGTTCTCTTGTGTTGCACATGATTTTTGGCCATGTTCATGGGACTAGTGTTATCACAAATGAGAGGAATAGTGTATGTGAGCACACCAAAATCTTCCAGCTGCTGCTTAATCCACAGTAGTTGTGCACATCATGATGCAACATCCACATATTCTGCCTCTACAGTAGACAATGCCACGAAATTCTGCTTCTTGGTTCCCCATGAGATCAATATTGATCCCAGGATGTGTGCCATGCCTGATGTGCTTTTTCGATCAACCAAAAAACCTGCATAATCAACATCAGCATAACCTATAAGATAAAAAAGAGTCACCAGTGGGGTAGAAGAGGACCAGGTCCTGAGTTCCCTTCAAATATCTCAGGATATGTTTGACTGTCTTCAGATGGGACATTTTTGGTGCTGCTTGAAACCTTGCACACATCCCTACACTGAACACTATGTTTGGCCTGCTTGCAGTGAAATATAGAAGTGATCCTATGATACCCCTGTACATGGTTTGATTTACCTCCACACCATATTCATCTATATCAAGTTTCACACTTGTGCTCATGGGAGTATCCAACACCTTTGCCTCGAGAAGATTGAATTTCTTGAGCAGCTCTTTGATATATTTCTCTTGGCATATTGAAGTGCCTTGAGAGAACTGTTTGATCTGCAAGCCTAGAAATAGCGTAAGTTCTCCTATCATGCTCATTTCAAACTCACTGCTCATCAGATCAGCAAATTCTTTGCACAGTAAATCTGTAAGGACTCTAAAAATGATATCATCCACATAAACCTGCACAATCAACAATTCTTTACCTCTGGATTTCAAGAACAAAGTATTGTCAATTTTACCTCTTTTGAACCCATTTGAAAGAAGGAATTTGGACATGCGTTCATACCAAGCTCTAGGAGCTTGTTTCAACCCATACAGAGCCTTGTCTAATTTTAGCACATGATTTGGCAATTCTGCATCTTCAAAACCTGGAGGTTGTTTGACATACACCTCTTCCTTCAGATTCCCATTCAAGAAGGCACTCTTGACATCCATTTGAAAGAGCTTAAATTCCATGTGAGCAGCAAATGCTATCAAAATTCTGATGGCTTCCATTCTAGCTACAGGAGCAAAGGTCTCATCATAGTCAATCCCCTCCTCTTGGTTGTACCCTTGCACTTCCAGCCTTGACTTGTTTCTAGTAATGGTTCCATGCTCATCAAGTTTGTTTTTGAAGACCCATCTTGTTCCAATGAAAGTTCTGTTGAGAGGTTTGGGGACCAAGTGCCAAACTTTTCTCCTCTCAAACTGATGAAGTTTTTCTTGAATTGAAGTCACCCAATCTGCATCCTGTAAGGCTTCTTTGATGTTCTTTGGCTCAATGGATGACATAAAAGCTGAATATGCCACTAGATTTCTTGTTCTGGATCTAGTTTGAATTCCAGAGTCAAGTGGGGAAACGAGATTGTCTAGTTGATGAGAAGATTGGTGTTTCCATCTGGACTTTCTGCTTGACTCTTCTTCTACATCAGCATTAGATTCAACATCATCATCTTTTGGACTTTTAGAAGGCATACCCTGGGTAGTGACAGAGGGACCAGGTACTCCTGTGAGATCTGCACCATTTTCTTCTGCAACCTGTTGGCTTCCAGGATTTTGGATTTCCTTATCTTCCCTTTCTTTGATCAGCTCCTCTATTTCATGGTGTCCCTTATGAGCATCAATTTTCACAGACTCATCAAAAGTCACATGCATGCTCTCTTCAACACATATAGTTCTTTTGTTGAACACCCTGTAACCCTTACTGGTGGAGGAGTAACCTACAAACACCCCTTCATCACTCCTTGCATCAAACTTGCCCAGGTCATCCTTTCCATTATTTAATACAAAACATTTGCACCCAAATGGTTTAAGGTGAGCAATTGAAGGCCTTCTGTCGTTCAACAATTCGTAAGGAGTCTTCTTCATCATGGACCTGATAAGGCACCTATTTGTGACATAGCATGCTGTGTTGAAAGCTTCTGCCCAGATGTTCATAGAATGCCCTGAGTTAATTAGCATAGTTCTTGCAATATCAACCAATGTTCTGTTCTTCCTTTCAACCACTACATTTTGCTGAGGAGTTCTTGGTGCAGAGAAGTTGTGATTGATTCCATTTTCAGTACAAAAACTTTCAAAAAGACAGTTTTCAACCTATGTGCCATGATCAGACCGGATACTAGCAATTTTGGAGTTGACCTTCAGTTGAATAGCTTTGGCAAATGTGATCAGAATTCCAGCAGTCTCGTCCTTTTTCCTCAGAAACATATTCCAGGTGTACCTGGAGAAATCATCAACAACTACAAGAATATACTTCTTACCTCCTCTGTTTTGAATTCTGACAGGTCCACATAGATCCATGTGGAGAAGCTCCAAAGGTCTGGTTATGCTCACTCCTTCTTAGCCTTGAAGGATGATCATGTTTGTTTCCCTATTGCACAGGCATCACAGACTTTATCATTTGAAAATTTCAGCTTTGGTAATCCGCAGACCAGGTCCCCTACAATAAGCTTGTTAAGTAGAAAGGAACTTACATGACCTAGTCATCGATGCCATAGATTTGCACCGTCATCTTGAGCACTCAGACATGAAAGGCTGTCCCCTTCAATAGAATCAAGATCAACAATGTACATATTTTTGACTCTTTTTGCAGACATCACAATTTTCTTGGTTGCACAGTTTGTAACAGACATTTATCAGCCATGAACTTGACTTCATTTCCCTTGTCACGGATTTGAGATACACTCAAGAGATTGAATTTCAAACCATTCACATATTGTACATTGTCTATAGAATTATCAGTAGATCTACCTATCCTTCCAATACCAAGAATAGAACCTTTCTTTCCACCACCAAATGACACACCACCACCCTGGTGTGCTTTCAAAGAGAGGAAGTTTAAAGTATCTTCAGTCATGTGCCTTGAGCATCCACTGTCCATGTACCAGCACTGACTTTTTCCTCTCTTCTGCACACGAATCACTTATTAGATTTAGGAACCCACTTCAGACGGAGTTCCCAATAACTATCAAAAGGCTTAATAAGAAACCTTCATGTCCAGGGGGTAAAGTGTTCTTACTCAAACGATAACGGGGACCAAGTCCCTTGTGTTCCCTTTTATCATTGTTTTCAGATCTGACAAAGTTCACTTTTTTTTTTTGCTTTTCTCAGAGTCTCACACTTTTATTTTAGATGACCATTACGCCCACAGTGAGTGCACAACTGATTGTCAGATACAGACACATATTTGCTATGAGGATTATATGGAGGTTGTATTGGTCTGCATCCCAACCCTTTCTTTCCATTGAAACTCTGACTAGACAGGTTAGAGAGTATCTTAGAGGAGTCAGTCCACTTTAGAGAGTGGTTTAACTCATCCTTGACCCTACTCAGATCCTTCCTCAATTAGGAATTTGTTTCAAGAGAAGAAACTAGCTTAGCCTTAGAGATTTTAAGCTTTTCTTCCAGTTCTTCCTAAAAAATGCTAAGCTTTCTCTTTCCACCTACTGAGGTACTAGGGTCCTCCTCAGGTGTTATGTTGCTGGTTTCTAGAGTACCTATCCTTACACTCATTTTAGAAACTTGATACATGAGAGCAGAGTTCTCAACTTCACACAAACTTAATTTTTCATTCAACATTAAATTTTCAGTGGTTCGTTCATCAACAAATTCAATAAGCAGTGCAACAAGTTTCCTCAAATTTTTAATGGGAAGAGTATGTAGACCATCTTTAAGATAAAAAAGAGTTACCTCATTTAGATCCTCTTCATCATCAGACTTTGCCATTAATGAGAAGATGGAGTTGAAGACATTTTCATCATCTTTAATCGCCATCATTGAAACATCTTCATGACTTTCTGTATCTTCTTCTGATTCACTTGACTCATTTCCCCATACGGCTAAGGCTTTTCTCACCAGTTGATCAGTATGAGATTTCCTCCTAGCATGGTCTGGGACCAGGTCCCTCTTACGAGGCCTGATGTCCTAAGTTTGTTACTTCTGGCTAGGGCAGTCCCTCATAAAGTGGCCAGGCTTGCCACATTTATGGCATAGATCATTTGCAGTAGCGGTTCTGCTGGCAGAGGTTTTCTTTTGGAAGCCTCCATGCTTCTTTATGATCTTCTGAAATCTTCTAGTGACATACGTCATCTCATCCTCCTCTTCAGTTACCTCAGTTTGAGATGTTCTCAAGGCAATGGACTTCTCCTTCTTTCCTTCCTTCACCGTCGTGCCCTGTTTCTTGTTTAGCTCGTAGGTCTGAAGGTTCCCAATCAGTTCATCCATGGGAAGAGTCATCAGATCCTTAGCTTCTGTTATGGCATCCACCTTGTTTTCCCAAGATTTAGGAAGCACCTTAAGAATCTTGTGAACCTGCTTGCTATCAAAGATAGTTTTACCCTCTTTCATAACGAAATTTTCATACTGAGTGGTGAGCATGTCAACTTTAGACTCTTTCACTCATTGTGTTCCTTCATGGGTTATTTGAAGACAGTCCCATATCTCCTTGGTAGTCTCATAATCAGCTATTATGTTGTATTTGTCTGCTCCAATTCCACGTACCAAAATCTTCTTTGCCTTGTAGTTCTTTTCAATCTTTTTCCTATCTGCCTCATTTTAGTCTTTTCTGGTTTTGACAACAATAGTGGTAAGCTCCCCATCCTTCACCTCCTTTGTAGGAATATATGGTCCATCAAGGATAATGTCCCACAACTCAGAGTCCTCAGCGTTGATGTAGTCGTGCATTTGATTCTTTCACCAGCTATAGTATTGTCCATTAAAACGCGGTGGCCTGGTAGAAGATTGACCTTCTTCCATATTGGGTGGAGCAGCCATTCCTTCTGGATATTTTCTTTTTTTGGTGTTAACCAAATTGAAAAGTCAAGCTCTGATACCACTTGTTGGAATGTGTGCGTCCACTTAAGTCGATGGGACCAGGTCCTCAACACAGTTACAGTAATAGACAGTAAAGAACAAATGCTGAAAGTAAAGATTGACAAACAACTTTACGTGGAAACCTCATTGCTCAAGGGAGTAAAACCACGACTTGTTCTCAACATGACTTGTCAAACTGCTTCCACTAATCTTCTCCAAGCAAAAGTAAAAGTCAGTTTACAAAATGAGATTAGCCTGTTAATCTCCACACTAAGTAATACCTCCTATCACTTAGCTGACCCAGAGCAGATACAACATTGCCCACTATACTAATCTTAACCGATTAATATAGACTTTAGAGTAAGACACTAAGTTACCTTTAACCTAGTTCTTACAATAATTCACACAAGATTGAAATGTTTCTTTCACAAGTGAAACGATTCCTACAATATAAGCACGATTACAAGCAAACAAGGTAACAACTGCTACAGGAAGCACTTGAGGCAATCGATCTGGTCCTTGTTGTTTTTGAAGCTTGAAGGTGTCTCTCTTTGAATGAATGAATATTTTGTTGTTTGTAAGTTAAATATATATTAGACAAGAATAGTTGTTGTCCAATGTACAAGCAACCGAATTGCTTCTGATTGGTGGAGTACTCTGCAGTTTCACCAACTTCCTGACGCAGACAGCTTTAACAGTTGTACAACATTTTACACTGGGCGAGCTTACTCTGCAGAGGACCAGGTCCCTGCACTTGTGAGGAGATCATCAAAACATCTAGGAACGTTAGCACTTATCACGATCTAATCAGGTCAGAATTTAAGTTTGACAAATGTAGCAACCTCACGAGCCTGGCATGCTTTTACAATAATTAAAAAACTAAAATCACAATTGTGAACTCATGTGGTCGCTATAGTTAATTTAACAATAAAAATATTTTTAAAATATCAACTTCATTAATTCAGTTTTTCCAACTAAGCAAAAACAACACGATTAACCTCTTGAGGCTGATTATATTCTTTTCCCCCAAAAATAGATAAATATAAAAAATATAATAAAGTTTTAAACCAACCAGCATCAATGATTTAGTGGTAATGAGAATAAATATATTAATTAAAATGTCAAAAGTAGATCAATAATCACTTAAGTAGAGAGTGTCTTTCGGTTCAAAAATTCTTCTGCAAATTAAAATTCACAATTTGTTTTGTTTGCTCCGCGATATATTCAAAGTGATGTGTATTACATGCTCGAGGATATATATATATATATAGTGGCGGAATTAGAATTTTTAATAAGGGGGTTTAAAATCCGAAGAACTAAACACACGAACTAATCGAAGGGGTTCGACATCTACTATATATACATAAAAAATAATTTTGACCATGTATGAATAGTATATTTTCTGCCGAAGGGGGTTCGGATGAACCCTCTAACAAAAGGCTGGCTCCGCCCAGTGACGAAGTCAGGATTTTCAATAAGGGAGTTCAAAATCTAAATAAATAGACACAAGAAGTAGACTAAGCGGGTTCGACATCTACCATATATATATAAAAACTTTTAACCATATATAAATAATAAAATTTTCTACCGAAGGAGGTTCGTATGAACCCCTGACTATAAGGTGGCTCCGCCCTTTTATATATATATATTAAAGTTGGTGAAGTCTCTCTGTCAGGTTGAAAAAACTTAACATGTGTTTATGGTGATAACAAAGATCAACATATATAAATTTGTGAAGAAAGGGACATATGTAATTAACTTCCAAGCGAGCAATATGTATTATTTAATATATTTTGGCTTTGCTGGTTATAAACCAAAAGCTTATACAGCGTTTATTTTTAATCATTTAATTTGAGAAAATTGATATTTGTTATAAAATCTAGCCTGTATTTCATACTTCAGTCAAGGAAAATTCCTTTGAAAACGTTGGTATATTATATTTATAGCCTCATTATATTGTTACTTTGATTGTTCTTTTTGGAAATTAATAAAATCATAAACAAATGTTATAGATAATTTTTATGTGAGATATAATTTGCCTACAATATACACATTTTTACGTATACAAAATAAAAATAACTTAACATGTTACATTAATATATATAGTAGTAAGGAGTTCCTCGTATACTTCAGCGTCGTGCATCACGCTTAAACATACTGCAGTGTTATGGTAATTAATTTAAATGAAATCTAATATAAAACAATATATAATATTATTGTTGTACGTAGTATCTTCACGAGATCTCAAATTTGCATTTTTATAGAATATAAGCACAAGAGTTGGTAATGTTTACGTAATTTATGGTGATAACAATTTAACCAAGAAAGGGAGGTTGAAAGGTATTTCAGATTGTAGTGAACTTATTTTCTTATATTATATTTCACATGAAGGATGCTATGGAGTTAATTATTACTCCTCGTCTCAATTTGTGACACTCTTTTGTTTAGTCTTTTTTAAAAAAAGAAGATATCTTTCCATATTTAGTACTACTAACAATTTAATTTCAAAATTTTATATTTTATCTTTAATGAAATTATATATAGTTACAAAAAAATTATAACTTATTTTAAATCATAAATTTTAAAAGCTTTCCTCTTAAATTTCATATTCAGTCAAACATTTACTTCACATGAATTAAGACGGAAGGATGATTTCGGGGAGAATAAATTTTTTAGACCACTTACAATTTAGTTTGTCTTGCAACTTTTTTATAAAGTATTTTTGTTTTTACTCTGAAAAAACAGTTTCTTTTATCCATTTTGTAAGCGGCCAAGAGATGGGAAGAAAAGAAACATGGGACTAGGGTCGGCTCTATGCTTTTGAAATAAGACTTGGGCCTTTAAATTTTTATCAAGAATAAATTATGTGTTAAATTTTTTATAGAATTTTTTTTGATTATTTATGATAAAAAGTATAATTTTTTAAAATATATTATTTTATCTATTTTAACGCCTTTTGTACTTTGTTAAAAATATAAGTCAATAGTGAAATGTGTTGAACAAAGTGAATTGTAAATTCTTTTTTATTTCTTTTTAAATTTGAATTTCAGGTATTACAACAAGCACATTAAAGTTGGGTATATCAAGTCATCAACTTATTGAATCAGATTCTACAATTCTAACTCTTATTCATATAATAATTACCTCATTAAAAAGATATTTTTCAACGTTGAGTTGATAAAATCTTACCTAAAACTAATAACTGAAAAAATATATATTAAATACTAATGTAAGGAAAATAAATTTTAAATAAATACGTATACAAAATTTATTTGTATTTTAGGTATCAAAATAAAATTTGACTCTCAATTAAATTGAGCCGCCCATCCATGTATAAAAGATGGTGAAGTTGATTAATTGATTGAAGAAAGCAGAAGCAAAATGAGATCATCAGGCCAAAACCAAATGCCTCATGCTGTTTGTATCCCATTGCCAGCTCAAGGCCATATAAACCCAATGCTAAATCTAGCAAAACTCCTTCACTACAAAGGCTTCCATATAACATTTGTTCACACTGAATTCAACTACAAAAGAATATTATTAGAATCATCTGATCATCATGAATCCCTAAATTCTTCCTCAAGCTTCCGATTTGAAACCATCCCCGACGGATTAATATCATCGGATGCGGTGAGTACGACTCAAGATCTTACTGAACTATGTGTTTCGACTCAGAAAAACTTGAGTGCTCCATTTCGCAGCCTGCTTGATAGGATTCAGTCCACTGAAAATATTCCTGCAGTAAGTTGTATTGTTTCGGATGGACTTATGTCATTCACCATTGATGCTGCGGAACAACTTGGAATCCCTCATGTATTGTTTTATACTCTTACTGCCATGACTCTGCTCTGTTTTTTCCAATACTATCCGCAAATAATTGAAAGACGGATTTCACCACCTAAAGGTAAAACTCATATTTTTTATAATCCTTATTGTTTGGCAAAACAAATAATTTTCTTTTTAGTAGTGAGCTTCTAGCTTGAGTGCAGGTAGGGATGGCAATGGGGCGGTGTAGGACTGGGCGGTGCGGGTTGAGCTTAACCCGCAAAATTTTTAATCTCCTCCCCGCTCCGCATAACAATTCTTTTCATCTTCAACCCGCCCCGCATAATTTTTTTAATATTTTCTTTTTCTAGTTATGTTTAATACTAAAAATAAAATTCATAAAAATAAATTCATTTTTTTATTAAGCTATATTATTTTATAAGGATAGTGACTTAAAATTTTATTTTTAGAGGTCAATTGAGAACCATGTAAGCAATTGTATTATTTTTTATTGAACCATTTTCATTTATTATCTTGAATATTTTAGTAGCTTTAATGAAATTATCTTAATAAATAATGCTCTATCACTTTTATAACATGTAAAAAGTTAAAATTAAGTTTGAACCCACATAAAATCACATATACCAGCAACCCGCCCCGCCCCACATTAATTTTTTAAAGGGAAAATTATATATAATAGCAAACTATTAATTCAAATTAAATGCTATAAATATACTTTGATTTAATTGTACCCTATAACAAACTATTGCTATTTTCGCCACTCTCCCTGGTGGAATCTCGCTCGCCACTCTCGTTTGGTGGCAGTCTCGCTCGCCTCTCTCGATTTATACAAACACAAATGTATAAAATGTGTGTTGTGTTTGTATAAAGCAAGAGAAAATTGTATATATACATATATTTTCGTTCCCCTCTCTCCCTTCTCCCAGATCTCGCTCACCACTCTCCCAAATCTCGCTCGCCTCTCTCGCTTATACAAACAAAAACGAAATGTATAAATTGTGCTTCTGTTTGTATAAAACGAGACAAAATTGTACATACATATGCAAATACATATATCTTCGTCCTATACACTTATAATTATACAATACAAATATTTCTCTGCTCAGTTTTCTTTTGCCTTTCTCTCTTTCTCATTTTATACATACACAGATTATACAATTGATCTTTTGTATACAACTGTTTTCTTTGTATATGTATAGCGAATTATACAACTGTTTTTTTTGTATATGTATAGCGAATTATACAACTATTTTTTTTGTATATGTATAGAGAATTATACATATATATGTTTGCTATGGAACACAATTATGCAAACTTTGCTATAGCATACAAATATGAATTTTGTGTTTGCTATATGTGAAAGTTGCTCTTTTTAAAAACCCACTTCAACCCGCCCCGCATCCGCCCCGCCTCACACAACCTTAAACCCGCCCTGGCCCACATAGCCTTAAATCCACCCTGCCCCGCAATCACCCCTCCCCATTGCCATCCCTAAGTGCAGGGCTGGTTCTATCGTCTAGGCTAGTAAAACATGAGTTCTAGGTCTCCAAATTTTAATTTTTGTTGTAATTTCTTTTTAAATATTTATGATAAAAGTAGTATGACATTTTTTTATAAATTTATATCTATTTATTTTAACCCTTTTTAAATAGAAAAAACCAAGCAATATTATTTTGTCTCCTAATACTTATAGTATTATTTTATTTTTTAAAAACTCATTTGTACTCTCTTTCTTCAACTTTATGATAGGTTTAAGTAATTGAAAGAGTTGATTTGGTCCTTGTGGGGTCAAACCCAATAGAAGATGAATTAATGTAAAGATTTGGTAGGAATATAATTCTTTATTAATACAAAATAAATGATCAAGATAATATCTTTGTAGATGAAATTTAGGTAATATTGACATTTTTGACACATAGTGATGTTATGAATGACATAAATATGAAGAATTCATTCTTATAAATAAGTAACTCTTAACTCATTGTCAAGACAACATCTCACTTGCCTTCTCATCTCCCAGGCATTTAATCTTCTTTCTCTCTTGTAATATTTCACTTGTACTCTTTGCAGAGTGATTTTTTTTTTGGTGCAATTGTTCTTTGGTGGACGTAGGATCATTCTAATTCGAATCACGTTAAATATTATTGTTCTTCCTTATTCTTTATTTTCACGTTTCCGCTAACAATAATACACTACCAAAAGAATAGTCAATAACGAACCTTTCCAGCGGCAGAAAAAATACAAACATAGAGTACATCACTCAATCACTCCCACCCTCTTCAGCTTTTATTTTCTATTATCCTCATGAAAATTCTAGGGTTTCTACCTTCTGTTTTGTTGATAGCTCCAATCTCTGATCCTGATTCAAACTTGCATTGACAATCCGATCATCTGAAGGCGAATTATGATTGTTGTTAAATAAATTGAGTATCTAATTAAGTGATTTCATCATGGGTTTGAAGAAATCTAAGAAGGTTTCATGGGTTTATAGACCTAATATTTGTCAGGTATACACAACATTTCTCCATTCAGTCTCTTTTTACTCTGTTTAGTGCATGAATTTTGATGTTTATTTTATTTCTTATATACGACTATGGATCAATTTTAGGTTGGTCTCTGTTTGTTGTATACATAGATATAGAAGTGTTTTTGTTGCAGAAAAGCACACAAATGAAATTGCTTGTAGAATTCTACTGCATTACTCTTTTTTCCGTTATGGTTTACTGGTTCAATTATGAATTCTATGATCTTTTTGTTAGTTTGGATTAGCGAGTGGAAGATGCTAACTAGTTTTGATGTTCTGTTATGAATCAGAGGCTTGAATCTAGAAATATCTGGAAGGGGAAACAGATTTAGATAAAATTTGAAACCTAGCGCGAAAGAGGCAATGGCCTTGAGATACTATCTTGAATTGGGGTTTATTCAGAATTTAGTCATAATAATTGCCACATGGAATGTCGAAATTGATCGTGAGTTATTGAGCTTCAAAGGTTGGGATTATTTAGACTTTCCAACTCAGCCAATTTTATTACACATTATATGTAACCGACTAACAAAATAGAGAGGGCATGAATTTGCTCGGTATCTTCTTCTCCAAAATTCTTCTCTTTCTATCCAATTTCTTCATTCTCAATCTCTTCTAAATCTATTCTCTTTCTGTAGATCTATCGAGGTATGGAGCTAATATTTGACTTCCCTACTTTTGTTATTATTGTTATTAGCTAAGCTTGTAGTTCAATTTACTTACCAATATAATAAAAAATTGTCCCAAAAAATACTTTGTTATTTCAAATTTGTTTGGGATCATTACAATTGGTATCAAAGTCATGAACCTATCTCGACTGTGGGTAGTAATTCGAAGAAGATGTTTGAGGAATAAAAAAAGAGGTTGAAGGAGTCACATACCACTTTGGCTACAGATCGAGTGACTGGAATAGTTGTGAATGTTAAGCAATTGCAGCAGTGCGATGATTGCATATGCAACATTGACTGTGATTGTAACCACTACATATGGTTGCATACTCAACATTTACTGCCATTGCTACTTTTGTCTTGATGATGTGATAGAGCGGTGCAATGCGTTGAACTATCAAAATTGAGGCAAAGAAGAGAACCACAAAAGTTGTTTCAATTACACATTTACAAATTAAAAAAATGGCAAAGATCAAGTTTATCATGACAACTGTGAAGGTTGAAATAACAGGTAAAACATCCATCTACTTGCTCACTCATGAGTTAAATTTTCAATGTATTGGTGAGATTTCTTTGTTTAGTAGACAAGTCGCTACATATGTCGTAATGAAAGAGAAATTGAAAGGAATGAAACTAAGAGTTGTTTCCCACTTGTTTGATGAAATGTCCAAAGGGAATCATGTCCAAGCAGTACATAAATTTGTAATATTTCAGAGCAATTTCTCTCTTATTTTAGTTGAAAATGAGTTGGTTGTTCCTATATGGGACCAAGGGATATGTAGTGGAGATGTTCAGGGTTTAAGTGTGATTGTCGAGAAGCATGCCTTTAGCTTAGAGGAGCCTGAAGTACAAAAAATGAATTTAGTAATTGAGGTAGTATTAGACCTTGGTGTTAACGGGAGAAATAAAACACGTTTTCCTAGTCTTCACTATCATGGAATGAACATGGCATTTGTAACACCCCATATCCGAAAATAGAGATTTCAGATTTCTGGTGTTACAGGTGGCACTCACGGACACCATCCACGGACCGTAGATGGACTCAGGGTCCGTTCTGCAGGTCCGTGGTTCGTGACAGAAAACTTCCCCAGAACTCAGTCAGAAAATTTGGCTAAGTGTTGACCAACGGCCGAACTTACGGTCCGTAGGTCAAGTCACGGACCGTAGTTAGTGTCCGTGGATCGATGACCCTACAGCCCAGCTTCAGTCTCGATTGACGGTTGACCAGCATGGACCGTCAATCGATCTACGGTCCGTAGGTCTAACCGTAGATGAGAGTCAACAGCCAGTTAGCTGAAAATTATTGATGGGTCAACTTCAGATGGTCATAACTTTTAGCACAAAATGAATTGTGTGTCCCATGACCTATGATATGATAGATAATTGAATTATCTTTCCAACGCCGCCGAGTTTGCTTAATTCCAACCTCCGAGTAGAAAGTTATGCTCATTTTAGTGAAGCCCTGTCGGGCAGACTCGATCGACGGACCCAATCGACGGACCGTAGGTCCAATCCGTCGATTGGTCCGACAGTAGTTAATTCAGGGGTTTTTTGGTCTTTTCCTATTTCGTTTAACCCCTAAGATACGT
>JAJOOO010020523.1:0-26401 GCA_029582685.1 Solanum piurae
AAAACAAACTTAATTTTTTTTTTGAGGAGGTGGGGGGCTGGTAGGGGTGGGTGGGGGGGGGGCTGGTAGGGGGTGCATGGGGGGTGGAGGTAGGGGTGAAAAAAAAGAAATTTTGAAGTTGAAAATATTTTTTTAAATAAATTTCAATTTTTTTTTGGGGTGGAGGGGCTGGTAGGGGGTGGGTGGGTTCGGAAGAGAGTTTTGGAAAATGTTTTTCTTAAGTTTTGAAGGGAAGTCATTTTCCTTAAATTTGAGAAAAATGAGTTGATTTGAAACATATTTAACCCAACCAAACATGAGAAAATTGGAGAACGTTTTCCTTCGTACCAAACACACCCAATATGGAAACCAACTTCAATGTGGAGAACCAAGGGAAGCCTATGCCAATCAAGAGTATGGTCAACAATTGACAGAAGAACATGGTAACCAATATCAAGGAGAAGTCCAACTACAACAACAACCAATTGGGTGAGGCCCGAGGAAACTATTATGGGGACCAAGGTGGAAATGAAGGCCGAGATATAGGAATCAACACTATCAAGACTAATCTCCCACCTTTCAAAGGGGAATGCAATCCCGATGCTTATAGAATGGGATTCGGTTTGTGGAAGATTCTTCCAGGTCAATGATTTGACCGAGGTCAAGAAGAGTTGCTTTGCCATTGCTTAATTTGAAGGAATAACGTGGTGGGAATACATGAAAATGTTGATTCTAGTACTTCAAGATGGACACCCTCCATCATGGACTGGATTGAAAGCCCTTATGAGAGTCAAGTATATGCCAAAAAGGTATCGCCAAGAGTTACTTGCTAAGTTGTACAACTTGAGGCAAGGAAGCAAAAAGTTTATTACTCAGAGAAATCTCGAGCAAAAAGTTTATGTATCAGTAACTGGTTGAACAGTTGTTGGTACCATTATGGTTCAACTAAAAACACGAAAGCGGTAAACCAACAATACTTGTTTTGATTGGATTTATTGATTTTACCCAAAATATGCAGAGCCCCTATTGTCACCCATATTATCAATTGATCATAGCAAAGACATCACCAACCAAGAATACGTAATTCATTATTCATTCAGCTTCCAGAAATTCACAATAATAATCAAATAGTTTGCAAAAAAAATTAAACTAATTGACTAATGCAAAATATGATCAATGTTTTCAATGAACAGTTCCTATATGTTTTTGCGCAGATGTTGAAACTTACAGGTTGTATTACAAATACTTCATTATTGATGGACTGTGAATGCACACAGTCAAAGTTCTCATCCAAGACTTAGAATGCTCAATCAAGAACTTTGTGTGCCAAATTTCATTCCTATTGTGTCAGAATAGGGAAAAAGCATAATTGAATTCTCTCTTTTTTAAGACGATTACTCATTAGTCAAACAATACTGAAATCGGGAATGGAAAAACTTGACGGAGATGGAGTAGAAAGTTGAACTTTTTCATTATGTTGTTCGCATAATATTGTCACAATAGGACAACAACAACAAGAAATTCAGTCATGAAATCGGGAATTGTTAAGAGAACTTAAATACCCAAAGAAAGAAAAAAAGAAGATTCTAGGAAAATTTGAGAGAGAATCGTACCTGAAATCGGTTGTCACAACATGTGAAGCATACACACATTATAACTTGAGATCATACAAAAGAAAGAAACACAATTGACATCACAGGTTAGGATCAATGGCAGGGAGCAAAATAACTAACTGGAAAGGTCCAAATTGAATTATATTTCATCAATTGCACATAGCTTATCATCAAAATTATAAGCTCAACAGAGGGAGAGAAGACGGGAAATTAGAGGAGATAGGCAATCCAACTAAAGGAAAATGTAAACTAAGATAAGCTAAGACCTAAGACCGGGAAGGCTATATAGTCTCATCTCTTTGTATTAATCAAATACGAATAACAAGCAATTTCTGACTAAAATAGGAAAAAAGGAGGCACAAATTCGATCAAAACAAGGCATGTCAGATAATGGGACAATATACCCCAAGCCACTGCGAAGAAAGGGGAAAAAAGGAGGGGGCAGTCGAGACCAACTCGGATATAGACAAGAAATCTTCAACTTTTAGCATGATTTGAAACATACAAGCAAAACTCTGTAAAATTTAGAAAGCTAACAACTAATATAGATTCCAACATCTAACCTTAAGAACAGAGGGTGAAGCAGTAAAGCATTCAACTCATGCGATTCACCCTATTTGAAGTAACAAGAGAATGAGACAACCTTCATATATCGAATAAAGCAAATGAAATCACCTATAGAAGGTGATTCTGAACTACATGACTGACTCATAACTTCGTAGTCAACCAAATGAAACAACAGTGAAACAAGAAGAAATGGAAGAAAACCAACTCAACGCCTTACGGAAAACATTAAGACTTCGCGCAAAACAACCCAAAAAAAAAGACACTTGAACCAACAAAGGAGCTTATATCAATGCTTTGCAATCAATAGTAAGTCGAAACAAATTCAACATTCTAACATTTAGACGCCTCATAAAGTAGAATAAAACGGCCAGCACATCAGGAAACCAAAGATACGAACAGAAACAAATATTACCTTTTGAAATGCAGCGTTCTGGGACAGCGACGAGCTGAGACGAGCGATATCACCACCACATCGAGAGTTTAGAGAACCCACAAAAAAGAAAGAGAAAATATATCTATCTAATAGGTATTTCTTATATCTTTAATAGCTTTGCAATTCTTTTTCCCTGTAAATTCTTACCCTCAAAATCCAACTTAAAAAACGTGCACCCAAATGACTTGAGCGTAAAGAACTATTTATGGGGAAAATTGGGGTGATTTAGGGGGAATGGAATTTTGAATTCATATGCTCTTGTTCAAGGACACAGTGAAAGGGATGGGAAATTTCTGAAAAAGGGGAAAGAGGGGATGGGGATGCGGCTGCTGCAGAAAAGGAGGACGGCGGACACTGTTAGTGGTAGTGTTTGGTGTTGCTACGACGTTGACGTGATCGTCTAGGCGTATGGGTTCGCTGTACTGGAAGGAGAAAGGAGACACAATTTCTTTTCTGTTTTTCGTGAAGAAAGAAAAAATCACCACTTTTTCAACCTACATTCCCTCAAAATAAAGAAGTGTCCCAAAACCACTCACACTCACAAAGAATCATCTCATGCACCCAAATGTCACGCCATAGACTTGCCCATATCTTCAATCAACATTGACTCAACTCCATTTGGTTAGAAATCTCAAAGGACTTTGTTAAGCTTGTAATATAGGCTTAGGGAAGGTTAGGATATCATTTAGGTAGAAGTGACTACACCCTCCTTGAACATTATACAACAACTCATAATACTTTCCACACTATTTTTCATTTTTCTTTTCTTATTTCCACTCTAGATGCCCCACATGCAACCATTTTTTCAACTTTTGGAGGATTCAAGTCTCATTTATTCATTTTCTTTCTTTCTTTTTCAAAGGTTTTTCTTTCTTTAACTCTTTCCATACATCCCTTAATTTATCTCCTCTTCTTTTTCCTTTTTTTTATATCAAGCCCTCATAAGGTAAGCATCCCTTCAATGAATTTTCCATAACACCCCCAACTTAAGCATTTAGCCTCAACTTTAACAACCTCAAGCTCAAGGAGGGAAGGGCTCAAAAGAGGGTTACTTTTTTTAAAAAAAACAAGGCTTGTAATGTGGACTTCAAGAACATCAAAGAAAGCCTAAAATCATTTCTCCAACCAAACTAGATCAAGACCAGTCGGGCAAGTTCTAGGTGACAAAAGTGAACACAAGGCATTATTCTGTTTCACCACAGATGACCTACAAATTAATCAAGATGGTTCAATATCTCACTTCTTTTTCAAAATACAAGTAGTATTGAACATTTTAACCGCTAACGAATCAAAGTCACAAAAAGAGTTGTAAGAGTTTTCATAAAATCATTCATAAAATGCTCAACCTCTAAAAAAAGGAGAGATATGCTCAATACTATTCACATGCATGACTATGCTCTTAGTACCAACCAAGTCAAAACCTTCCCAAATAGACGATGATTTCAACCTTAAGAAAGTCATCAACCAATCCATCAACAGGCAACCTCATGCATCTATTCGGGAACTACTCAAACTTCGCCACAATCAACACCAATCAAACACTCATATGCAATCGGCGATTTAACCTTTCGAAAGTCGTCACTCTCTATCTATCATCGGGCATCGTCATTCCAATTCTTACAATAAAAAAAACAAAGAAGCTACAAACTACAACTCAAAAACTAAAATACACCAATCCAACACAATATCAATAGAAACGTCCACAATATCAAAGCCCGACAAGGGCACACCAATCCATAACGAGCAAAATCATAGTATGCAGAAACAATCAACAAAATGAGTACAATGGAGGCACCCCCAACTAAATATGTGATTGTGTCCTCACAGTCCAAATATCAAATGAGAATACGAGGGACTACCAAAGCAAAAGAATATTTGCACGTTTACTATAATCAACGGGGAAAAGATTGAGAAGGAAAATGTCATTAGGGAATAGTTTGATATGAAAATATGATCTTAGAAAATTGTAATTGAGCATAAGATGAAACTAACCAAAACTGACTTTAATGCTTTAGTACTTGGTAGCCTCAGCTACTGCTAATGAACCAGTCAGAAAACTCAGCACTGATCCTACACCCATAGCCAACAAATTGATCAACATTTAAACAATAACTTTCAATGGAGAGATTCATGGTGGCGGGATACTGACAACCATAGCCCCTGAGTTCAAATTCCTAAAAAATTCACTTGTTTGAGAATACCTGAGAGAAGTGCAAAGACCTCCCTGGATGGTCAGAAAGACCTGCATCATTGACCTTCTTCACTCGTGGATGGGAAGATAAATATTGAGCATTTTTTTTGTGCATTCTCCTGCAAGATATATAAATTACTCTGCACAATATAAAGATGAAGATTCCAAAGGATATCAAGATTCTCTATCCTGATATAGCACACAAAAGTTGTAACACCTCGGAAACCAGACTTAGAAAATGCAGCAGTGATCTAGTGAACCACGACAGGGTTCACAGACCGTGAGAGGGACTACGGTCCGTTGACCTGCCCATGAACTCAGAGCCCTTCCAGCAGAGGTGGACCACAGAGCCCTTCACGGGACGTGTACCACCTCACGGACCGTCCTGGCTCTCATGGAAGCCAGACAGAGTCCACCAGGCCCAGACATCATACCACGGGCCCCTTTACGGGCCGTGGTCCTGATGACAGACCGTGGTGGCATCCGTGGAGGCTCGCCTCAGGAAACAGTAGCCACTGACCAAGGACCACAACCAGCCTAACGGTCAGTGGTCCCTTTGACGACCCGTCAGAGGGGTCGTGGTCAGCTGCGTCAAACTTTTAAGTCAGGGGTTGTTTGGTCTTTACCCTATGCGTTGGACCCTTAACTACGGCGTTTAACCCCTAAACTACGTAGTTTTGGTCAGCTTTAGCCTAGAAACTAAATTAGAACCTAGCCTAATCAATCATTCACCAAAATCAAGCGAAACTTAGAGCAAAATAGAGGAAAACGTCGGGTATCCCTTCAAGAAAATGCAACAAGGTTTTCATCAGTTACAGCCCCAAAATTGAAAGATTTCTCTATGAATTTGTCACTAGGTATGTGGGATTTCACTAGTGGGTTCCTTTCGCCCATTAGGTCCCTAGATTTCGGTCAGAATCTTGATAATCTTGATTCCCTTGATATTATCTAGACCTAGGGTTTCTTGATTGTTAGAAATTGTTGGGTCTTAGCTGTTAGAATGATCCAAATCACATTATCATATTGTTGCTTAAATTCTTGCATGAAATTCAGAACCCTAGTTGCGTAGATTCGTTTAGTTCATGAATTACACATGCTGGTCCAGTTTATTCAGTTATACATACTCCAATTACGAATGTTTGCATTTTCAGTTAGCATGTCAGTATTTTGACCTATCCAGTATTACAAAAATTCAGTCATAATGTGTTATTTACATAATCCGTTGGGAGTAGACTTAATACCGAGTTGGACTAAGGTTAGTCACCCTTCATAGTCCAAGAACTACGTGCCCCTCTAGGTTTATAAGTCCCCTCTGTGGGTATTACATTTTAGTAATCACGCCAGTCATGCCTCTATATACCTCTGGCAAGGTATACTGGGTCCTTCGATGGGGCATATACATCGGACTCCACATTTAGCTCATGTGGTTTTATGTCGGTTATTAGTAGCTCCCACAGTCAGATTCAATCAAGAAGGTCCACCAAACCAAAACCAACCTTACACAGCACCACTAAACCAAAATCCACCCTACCAAATGCCACAAACCGAACCAATTCCTGTAATAGAGGTGAGGGATGATGAGTACCAAGGGGGATAAGAAGGTCAAAGTGAAGAAGCGCCATGGAATGAAGCTCGAAGGAATCAACCAAGAGGTCAAATGGGTATAGAGGGCGAGGAGGTAGGTTTGGCCCGGTACAACATGGAAGAAGACAATATGAGAACCAACCTCAACGTGGAGAACCAAGGGAAGCCTATGCCAATCAAGAGTATGGTCAACAATTGACAGAAAAATATGGTAACCAATATCAAGGAGAAGTCCAAAGAGGTTACTAACACAACAACCAATGGGTGAGGGCCCACGAAACTATTATGGGGACCAAGGTAGAAATGGAGGCCGAGATGATCAACTCTATCAAGACTAATCTCCCACCTTTCAAAGGGGAATGCAATCCCGATGCTTATCTTGAATGGGAGTCGCTTTGTGAAAGAATATTCCAAGTCAATGATTTGACCGAGGTCAAGAAGAGTTGCTTTACCATTGCTCAATTTGAAGGGTTTGCTAATCGTGGTGGGAATACATGAAAAGGTTTATTCTAGTACTTCAAGATGGACACCCTCCACCATAGACTGGATTGAAAGCCGTTATGAGAGTCAAATATGTTCCGGAAAGGGATCGCCAAGAGTTACTTGCTAAGTTGTACAACTTGAGGCAAGGAAGCAAAAGTGTTGCGGCTTACTATGATGAGTTCTAAAATTTGATCTTGAAGCTAGAATATACCGAGAATGAAGAGCATGTCGTTATTCGCTTCAAGGTAGGGTTGAACAATGAGATCTCTTCCAAGATGACTATTCACAAGTTTGTTAGCTTGAATGACATCTTCGAAGCGGCCAATGAGGTAGAGCGGGAACTCAAAGAGGAGAAAGTACCTAAGTACTAGGGTATTTCATCTTCAAATTCTTGGAGTAAGATTAAGGGAGGAGCTCAAACATCTTCCGGTTGGAACAAGAATAAGGATCTCAAGAAGCCTTATAAGAAGAAACCCGTTGAAGGAAACACTCCAAAGTACCCACCAAGAGAGAGAGGTAATAAGGGTCCAACCAAATTTCCTAAAGGCATTCAATGTCACAAGTGTAGAGGAACGGGTCATATGATGCGTAAATGTCCCAATCGGTAGAATGTGCTAGTTCAAGGAGGGGAATTGTATATTGGTGAAGGGGTAGATCAAGAGGAGGGTTGTGAAGAGGATGAATTTGAAGGTGATGACGATGAGGAACAAGACCCACGTGAGGGAAAAGATGTTGTCGCTCCTAATGGTTTAATGAGGAAGGCCCCAATTGAAGAAGCTTGGCCTCAAGAAAAGAGTTCACCGTACCAATGTATGTGGTGAGGCGAGTTATGATTAGCAAGGCCATGAATGATCCAAGTCAAAGGGAGACTCTTTTCCGCTCCAAGTGCCTCATCAAAGATAATGTGTGTTCCTTGATCATTGATAGTGGGAGTTGTGCCAACGTTGCTAGCACCGCTTTAGTGGAATTCTTGAAACTTCTTACGACTAAGAATGCTACACCTTACAAGCTTCAATGTTTGAGTGAGTGTGGAGAATTGAGGGTTCATAGACAAGTGCTGATCAAGTTCAAAATTGGGAAGTACGAAGATGAGATTCTTATGTGATGTAGTCCCAATGCAAGCTTGTCATGTGTTACTTGGAAAACCTTGGCAATATGATCGGTCAACCAAACATGAGGGGAGAACCGACAAATATTCATTTGTGTTGGATGATCATAAATATGTCTTTCATCCCATGTCACCATCTTAAGTCCATGAAGTGTATCAAAAGATGAGTGAGTTGAGGGAGAAAAAGAGGGTATGTGTTGTTATACATTGTCAAATTGCTTGGCTTTGAATGTTTGAAGACAATGTATCCCAAGGATCACATGTTTGCTATATCTTACGAGATTGTGAGGAATGATAGAGGGAAAGGTGACTTAGGGATAGATCTTCTACTCCCTATTCTAAGTTTGATGGTTTCTTGTTCAAAGGCAAGAGACTATGTGTGCCTTCAATGAGCTCTTGGAGAGAACTATTTTTGAGGGAGGCACACAATGGGGGATTAATGGGTCATTTGGTGTTGATAAAACAAGGGGAATTCTCGAGGAACAATTATATTGGCCTAAGATACACAAAGATTTTACTCTAATTTGTGGCCAATGTATTGAATGTCGGAATGACAAGTCACACGGATCGGTGGATATGAAATAGAATGAATTCAAGGACAAAGTCGCCGGTATACTGTGATCCAGACCCAGGAAGGGCCAGACATGAATCAGAAAGAGTAACTTTCCTCATAGGAGAAAGGGTGCGCGCTAAAGCTAGAGCAGCTCTTTTTCGTGATATACGCCTCCTTCCCCATGGTTTATACACTCCACTCCCCACCCCTCAAAGACCTTGGCTTGATATTTCAATGGATTTTGTTTTGGGTTAGCCAAGGACAAAAAGAGGTAGAGATAGCATCTTTGTTGTTGTTGATCGATTTTCAAAGATGGCTCATTTTATTCCATGTCATAAATGTGATGATGTTTCCAATGTGGCAACTCTGTTTGTTGAAAATGTTGTTAAATTGCATGGAATTCCTCAAACCATCACAAGTGATAGGGACCCAAAATTCCTTAGTCACTTTTGGAAAGAATTGTGGGGTAGACTTGGTACCAAATTGTTGTTCTCAACTTCTTGTCACCCACAAACAGATGGCCAAACTAAAATTGTGAATAGGACCTTGGGTTCTATGCTTCGTGCCGTGGTGCATGGAAAGTTGGCCTCATGGGAGGAACATTTTCCTTTAGTTGAGTTTGCTTATAATCAAGTGAATTAGAACTATTGGCATGACTCCATTTGAAGTGGTGTACGGTTTTAATCCCCTAACCCCCCTTAGATCTCACTCCTCTCTCTCAAGATATTGTCTTAAGCTTAGATGGGACAAAAGAGTGGAAGCCATGAAGAAAATTCATGAGAAGGTGAGACTTCACCTAGAAAAGAAGAACCAAGAGGTACCCAAAAAGGCGAACAAGGGTCGCAAGAGGATTGTGCTAGAATCGGGTGAGTAGGTGTGGGTGCATTTTCGCAAGGAGCGATTTCCCACTCATCGGAAGACAAAATTGATGCCAAGAGGTGATCAGGTCCCTATCAAGTGCTTGAAAGACTCAATGACAATGCATACGAAATTGACCTTCCTCCCGAGTATCAAGTTCACAACACCTTCAATGTTTGCGATCTTTCTCCATTTTCAACTCTTGATGATGATGATCCTCGAATTTGAGGACAAATTCTTTTCAAGAAGGAGAGAATGATGCAATTTGGATTGCACCAAGGTCGTTCACTCGAAGCCAAGCTCGAGACTTTCAAAGGATGCAAGGTATATCCCTTGAGCACGTGTTGATGGCAAGGGGTTCCATGCCTTGAAGATTGCTTGGGGAAGTGAAGGGAAGATAGTTGACGAAACTGCCACTTTAGGCAAGCAACAACCATTCGATGACTCGTCCAATGGCTTGGGTGAGGACCCCAGCTCGCCAAATGTTCTAGAAGGCTTAAAGGAAGGGGTCATCTCGCCGAACCAATTGGCGAATCACCGACTTCGAGTGTCCCTTAGGCGAGCACGACCCAGCTCACCCTTTATCCTTTTTGGGCCACTTTTGGGCCTCTTATGTAATAAATGCCTGAAACTTTAAATAGCTAGTTTGGGTTTTCTTTTAGGTAGACTATTTTGAATATTGATAATTTGAAATTCTTGTATGAGTGTTGAGAGCTTGGTACAAGCTTGGGTTGACTATTGCTTAGAAATGCGGGTTGCGAGGTGAATTCAATTCCCTCGAGGTCTTCGTAAGAGTTAGGTGCTTCTTGTAGAATTTACGGATTAAGGTATTAAGGTTTAATATACCTTTTGGTTGCTTCCTATTTACTCTTTTTTTGTGTCTATCTATCTTTATTTCTGCTCTTTAATTTCCCCATTTTATCCGTAATTCGTAGCAAGAATTACATCACTGACTGTTCTCCCCTAGAGGTCAAAAGAGTTTTCAGTAAAGCGGTGGTTATAGAGGGAGATCATTTTATTGCAGTATTTTTGTGGCCAAACTAATAGGGGTGTCATTGTCTTGGTTTTCTATTTCTACTTCTTCCTCTAACTCTTCCTCAAAATTAGCAAACCATCTATTTAAGGTCTCATAGTCTACTTAATATTCAGAATTAAATTCTAAAATAGTGGGACGTGAAATAAAAAAAAACTTTCATCAACATGAGTATAATCGTTGGTATTAGTTTTAAATCTAGGTTGCAATGAGAATTAAGTCCTCCCCCACCCCTACTAGTAGCACCTTTTTTTCCATAAATTAATTTTTTACCACTACTTTTTTTAACGGGATCCATATTTAAAGTTTATAATAATTAAAATATTAAAAACAAACAAGATAAATATAGCAAAAAAATATAATAAGTAAACAAATAATAGAGATGAAAGTTGAAACGAATGTATCAAGCGTATAAAACACCTTTGTTTCTCCTAATTGCAGGTCAAGAAAAAATGAAAGAAGTTGGAACATAACAAAAAGCAGGAACATGCAAAAGTTTCCACTTGTAAATTAACTGGAAATGGCAAGCACATCAAACCTTGTACAAACATAACCTTGTACAAACATATTCGGGATATCATCATGTGGCATTCCTCTTCCATTATCATATACTAGAAACAAAGTACAATAATTAAAGTCTTTTAGGGAAGAATAATCTTCCACTAACTTGCCAAATTGATTTAATTCAACAATGTACTTTTCTTGTCTTGCATACTTAGAGTAGAATCAGCATATAGAAGAACAAAGAGAAACAGATCATACCTTGAATGTCAACCTATAATATAATGCCTCCCTACCCTTGGCTGCCTTTGTAGCTGCAGGATCTTTTACTTTCTTCCCAAGAGCAACATTCTTTGCTTGAATCTCTAGAACCCGAACTTCCTTGGCATCTCTTTTCTAGACACAGTAGTTAGAAAAATCACAATGCAATCTAATGAAATTTGCTAGAAAAATATTTCACTAATGAAATTTGCTAAATGTCAAACAGTGAGCATAAAATATCAATCACAATGCCATCTAAGTGAGAGTAAATCACTGCTTACACACCTCACGGGCTTTTGCTGTCTCAAAAATCATCATATAGGGATTCATCTCTACGTTCATGGTCACCCAGACCAATCATGGGATTAGATTTACTTCTGCCAATCTCCACAACAGAAGCAAAACAAAAAACAACACTAAGCTCGCTATGAAGAGAGGTTCCCATTATAGGATCTATGTTAGCTCATTGAAGTAGTTATCTAAAATAGAAAAAATAATCACTTACACAGTTATCTCTACAACTAGAAGTTCAGAGATGGATTCAGCAGAATCAAGTGCATTCTAAACAAGTTCTCTCACAGTAGTGTAAGGACATTTCCCAGGCTGAAAATCTGAAGACTATTTTCAATGGTCAATAAGCCATAGAGCCAACTAATTTTATTTTATCAAGGAATCTAACACAGATGAATGCAATCAGTTTCAAGTTCTCACCGATTAAACGTTCTGCATGAGACTTCCCAATGTTTACAAATTCAAGCTGAAGGAAAACTGCAAAAGAGTCTGTTTTGATGTTTCCGTTATAAGCCGTTTCATAAGAAGTATGTCCACAGCAGATGGATGGTACTTGGTCTCAAGAGGAACTGAAGGCAGTATGTTCTTCTGGTGAACCTTATAAGCACATTTTTCCTACAATCAATTCAAAACTAGAGTGAAACTGAAGAATGCAGCACATATTTTACGAATTCAAAATTGTGGACGTGCTTGTAGCTTGACAAAGGGGAGAAGAGACGGGAGAGGGGTGAAGGGGCGGAGGGGAGATAGAGAAAGTACTCAGGAGAATCTGATATGAATTGGAAAAGGAATTGGCATATGGCGTGATGACAACCATTTGTCGCATATAATGCATTGACTTTGGACTGTAAACACAGAAAGAAAAGATCAGTTTTCAAAAATATAGAAGGTGAATAATTTGACTAAGTTTGCTTTCAATGCATGAATGAGGTGAAACTTAGGAGAACTTCTGTCACAACTATTAAAGAACTACATACTCGGTACGTTGTCCAGTTCCTTTCAATGACAATCTGGATTTCAGCACCATGCCACCGGTCTTCGTTTTCCCGTTTTTCATGTATAAAGAAGGCGTAATACAGTAATATACCTTGGAAAACAAAAACAATATAATCCTGTGTTACCATGCATTCTTAAATATAGATTTCTATTTCTAAGTCATCTCATACTTGTAAATATTAATATCCAGCCTACAGAATGAGGTGTATAATTTTCACTGTTCATGGAAGATTTAATCTCAATGGGAAGTCCTGTACTCATCTTGGACCAAATCAATGCCTATGGAAATGAGAGAAAAGGATAAATTCTTAAATTATGGTACATGCTGACATCCATTGAGGACTGGATGAGAACAAGTAAAATGGAAAGAAGAACTATAGGCAAAAATCACTGGAAGAAACATTCTAACAGTACAAAAATATTCTCTTATTCCAAAGATATAATCCACCACCCTCGCAACCACCTCCCTATAATAGAGAACAGAAACAAGACAGAGAATCTAACACAAATAACTAAGACTCAAAATAGTAGAATCGGAAGAACATCAGATGATCAGGTCAAGACCAATTGCTCAACGTACCATCTTTGCACAAAGATCAAATTTCCCACATGTCTGTTTCATACTTTGTTCAACACAAAACTGCAGAAGAACACTTCCTTAGAAAAAGGATCATGTGTAGTAATACAGAGTTACAATAATCAAAAGTTTCCACTTGGATCTACGACAATCTTTAGGAAAATATATCCTAATAACTAAACAAGAGGAGCCAGTCTAAAATACCTTTGTTCATCCTAATTGAAGGTCAAGAAAAAATGAAAGAAAATCTGGATTTCAGCACCATGCCACCGGTCTTTGTTTTCCCGTTTTACATGTATATGTATGTGAGGAACATTCCTGAAAAGAAGGCGTAACACAGTAATATGAATGTGAGGAACATTCCTGAAAAGAAGGCGTAACACAGTAATATGAATGTGAGGAACATTCCTAATTGAAGGTCAAGAAAAAATGAAAGAAGTTGGAAATTAACAAAAAGCGGGACGACTCAAAAAAGTAGAATCAGAAGAACATCAGATGATCAGGTCAAGACCAATTTACTCAACGTACCATTTTTGCACAAAGATCAAATTTCCCACGTGCCTGTTTCATACTTTGTTCAAGACAAAACTGCAGAAGAACACTTCCTTAGAAAAAAGATCATGTGTAGTAATACAGAGTTACAAATAATCAAAAGTTTCCACTTGGATCTACGACAATCTTTAGGAAAATATATCCTAATAACTAAACAAGAGGAGCCAGTCTAAAATACCTTTGTTCATCCTAATTGAAGGTCAAGAAAAAATGAAAGAAAATCTGGATTTCAGCACCATGCCACCGGTCTTTGTTTTCCCGTTTTACATGTATATGAATGTGAGGAACATTCCTGAAAAGAAGGCGTAGTACAATAATATGAATGTGAGGAACATTCCTGAAAAGAAGGCGTAATACAGTAATATTACGGAATATTGGAACTTACCAAAAAGCGGGAACATGCAAAAAAATTCCCACTAAACATCAAGTGTAAATGAAAACAACAGTATTATGTGATGTGCACACAGAAACACGCAACAACAGATGAAAGAAGCTCAATAGTAGAAAGACTAGAAAGAGATTAGATATATGAACTTCTTTATTAGCAACTGATGAAAGAAAAGTTGGGTAAAAATACTATCTTTCTTTACCAACTCATGAAAGAAAGTTCGGCAAGATTTGAAATTCCTTCATCTTCATCTTCCAAACAGTTGGCCATTTCATTTAAATAAACTTCCACCTAATAATGATACATGCAAATCAAGATGATAAAAATTCTTCCACATGAAAGCTAAGTATAAATGTTTGATTAGTCCAGCCAAACCTTCATCATGTCATTCAGTATTAGATGAGAATGAACGATCTCTTAATTATGCATACATATGCTCTGTTGGGGCTCTAAAAGATTAGGAAAATGAACTGCCAGATCTCCAAGAGCAACAGTGCAATTTGATTGAACTGTTTCATATGGTGCATTCTCTCCACAACCGTGAAAAGAAGCTGGAGATTTGCATCACTAGGAAGTAATATACACACATGTTTAAAACTTTTAACAAAAATCTTAAATAATTTATGACGCTCAAATCACCCTCAACTTTCTCCACTTTTCTTCACTTTTCAAACCCATGCACATTCCACACTATTTTTCATTGTTCTTTTCGTATTTCCACTCTTCTAGCCCCACATACAACCATTATCAACTTTTGGAGGATTCAAGTCTCATTTATTCATTTTCTTTCTTTCTTTTTCAAAGCTTTTTCTTTCTTTAAGACTTCCCATCCAACCCTCAATTTCTCTCTACTTCTTTTTTTTTATCAAGCGGATGTGGTAAGCATCACTTGAATGAATTTCCCATAACACCACAAACTTAGGCTTTTAGCCTTGACTTTCACAACCTCAAGTTCAAGGAGGGAAGGGTTTAAATGAGGTTACTTTTTTCAAAAAGGACAAGGCTTGTAATGTGGTTGCCAATAAAAAGGATTAGGCTCAAAGGGGACAACTAAGGATATATTTAGTGCAAAGGTGGGATTTTCAGGCCAAGTTCTCAAGAAACGATCAGAAAACTCAGCATCGATTCTGCACCCATAGCCTGCAAATTAATCAACATTTAAACAGTAAGATTCAAGGGAGAGCTCCATGGTGGAAGGATACAAACAAGCATAGAACCTTAGTTCAAATTTCCAAAAAAATCACTTGTTTGAATACCTGAGAGAAGTGCAAAGACCTTCACGAATAGTAACTTCACATTATCAAAATAAATTATCAAAGCAATAGTTTCTTAAAAACTAAAAATTCCATTTATAGTTCTATGGAGACAATGCAACTTTGTTTCTCTTTTATTGGAATTACCCTTTGATTGCATTCATTTATCTTTTCCACTAATCCTTTGGTGTTTCTGCATTTTTCTATTCTGCTTCTCAATCAAGCTATTTCTCCTGGAACATCTCCATTATTTTTCTTAGTTCAGATATAATCCAAGTTGTCACATTGAGGAAAGCATCTTTTTCTGGAAGTAAAACATGAATTGATTTTATATGATTAACAGTCACTGTAAGTAACCGTTGACTTAATGTTAACAATAAGTAATAACGCAACTGTTGAGAATTTAGACTTGGAAGAGATTCCATTTGAATAAATGTCATGCACCAACTTCGGTGCAGTACATACCTCACATTGCAGCTCACACTGGCCAACATGGAAATATTACTTCATTGACATCTTTAAGCATCAAACTAATGTGTGATTATAACATTAGAAAAAGTTAAAATTATAAGACATCCAAAATTATCAAACTAATATGTGATTATAACATTAGATAAAAGTTAAAATGAGAGAAAAGGATAAATTTTTAAATTATGGTACATGCTGACATCCATTGAGGTTTGGATGAGACAAGTAAAATGGAAAGAAGAACTACAGGAAAAAATCACTGGAAGAAGCATTCTAACAGAACAAAAATATTCTTTTATTCCAAAGAAATAATCCACCACTCTCGCAACCACCTCCTATAACAGAGAACAGAAACAAGACAGGGAATATAATACAAATAACTAAGACTCAAAAAAGTAGAATCAGAAGAACGTCAGATGATCAGGTTAAGACCAATTGCTCAACGTACCATCTTTGCATAAAGACCAAACTTCCCACGTATTTGTTTCAATGCATACTTTGTCTGTTTCAATGCATACTTTGTCTGTTTCAATGATTACTTTGTCTGTTTCAATGCATACTTTGTCTGTTTCAATGCGTACTTTGTTCAAAACAAAACTGCAGAAGAACACTTTCTTAGAAAAAGGATCATGTGTAGTAATATAGAGTTACAATAATCAAAAGTTTCCACTTGGATCTACGACAATCTTAGGAAAATATACCCTAGTAACTAAACAAGAGGAGCTAGTCTAAAATACCTTTGTTCCTCCTAATTGAAGGTCAATAAAAAATGAAAGAAGTTGGAACTTAAGCGGGAACATGCAAAAGTTCCCACTAAACATCAAGTGTAAAGGAAAACAACAGTATTATGTGACGTGCACACCGAAACATGCAATAACAGATGAAAGAATCTCAATAGTAGAAAGACTAGAAAGAGATTAGATAGATGAACTTCTTTATTAGGAAACTGATGAAAGAAAAATTGAGTAAATATACTACCTTTTCTTTGACAACTCATGAGAGAAAGTTTGGCAAGATTTGAAATTCTTTCATCTTCATCTTCCAAACAGTTGGCCATTTCATTTATATAAACAAACTTCCACCTAGTATGATACACGCAAATCAAGATGATAAAAATTCTGACACATGAAAGCTAAGTATAAATGTTTGATAGTCTAGCCAAACCTTCATGTCATTCAGTATTAGATGAGAATGAACGATCTCTTAATCATGCATGCATACATAAGCTCTGTCCATGACTCTAACAGATTAGGAAAACGAACTGCCAGATTTCCAAGACCAACAGTGCAATTTGATCAAACTCTTTCAGATGGTGCATTCTTCACAACAGTGAAAAGAAGCTGGAGATTTGCTTCACTAGGAAGTAATATCCACACATGTTTAGAACTTTTTACAAAAATCTTAAATAATTGATGACACTCAAATCACTCTCAAAACAAGTTAACAGAGTAAGCGATCGTCGTTAATAAAAATACTCAACTCTTAGTAACGTTCGAACACAAGAGGCTCGTATTTCAAGACAGACCACAAATCAACTTCCCTTTCTGAATTAAGCACAAAGGTAATGGCTCCGGTTGGTACTAACAAATAGTCCACATGCAAACTTTTTTCACATAAGAAATCCTCTCATTCTCATTACATTTTTAAAAACCAAGAATCATTTAAGTGACAACAACTCAAACTCAAGAGATGACTCAACTCATTAACACTTTCAATGCTCACTTGACTCAATTAGAAATTTTCAAAATCAGCACTTTTTCAGCTTACATGCCCTCACATGAAAGAAGTGTCCCAAAACCGCACACACATATAAACAAGACATGGGACAACAAAGATGCAACACTCACACTCACAAAGAATCGTCTCATGTACACAAATGTCACACCATAGGCCTGCCCATATTTTCAATCATTGTTGACTCAACTCCATTTGGTTAGAAATCTCAAAGGACTTTGTTATGCTTGTAATATAGGCTTGGAAAGGTTAGGATATCATTTAGGTATAAGTGACTACACCCTCCTTGAACACTACACAACAACTCATTATTTCCAACTTTTTCTACTTTTCAAACCCATGCACATTCCACACTACTTTTCATTATTCTTTTCTTATTTCCACTCTAGATGCCCCAAGTACAACCATTTTCAACTTTTGGAGGATTCAAGTCTCATTTATTCATTTTCTTTCTTTCTTTCTTTTTCAAAGCTGAATAAATAAATGAGACTTCCCATCCAACCCTCACTTTTCAAACCCATGCACATACCACACTATTTTTCATTATTCTTTTCTTATTTCCACTCTAGATGCCCCACATACAACCATTTTCAAATTTGGGAGGATTCAAGTCTCATTTATTTATTCTCTTTCTTTTTTTTCTATCAAGCCCTCATGTTGTAAGCATCCTTTAAATGAATTTCCCATAACACCACCAACTTTGGCTAAAAGCCTCAACTTTCACAACCTCAAGTTTAAGGAGGGAAGGGTTCAAAAGAGGGTTACTTTTTCAAAAAGGATAAGGCTTGTAATATGGTTGCCAATAAAAAGGATTAGGCTCAAAGGGGACAACTAGGGATATATTTAGTGCAAAGGTTGGGATTTTTAGGCCAAGTGGACTTCAAGAACATCAAAGAAAGCCTAAGATCATTTCTCTAACCAAACTCAATGAAGACCAACATTTCACGACCAACCGGGCAAGTTCTAGGTGACAATAGCAAACACAAGGCATTATTCAATAACTCACCACACATGGCCTGCAAATCAATCAAGATGGTTCAAAATCTTACTTCCTTTTCAAAATACAAGTAGCATTGAACATTTTAACCGCTAACGAATCAAAAGTCACAAAAGGAGTTGTAAGAGTTGTCACAAATCATTCATAAGATGCTCAATCTTTTAAAAACGGAGAGGTATGCTCATGATTCACATGCATGACTATGCTGTTAGTACCAACCAAGTCAAAACCTTCCCAAAATGACGATGATTTTGCCCTTAAGAAAGCCATCAACCAATCCATCATCAGGCAACCTCATGATCTATTCGGGAACGGCTACTCAAACTTCGCCACATTCTACGCCAATCAAACACTTACAAGCAATCGATGATTTAACCTTAAGAAGGACATCACTCTCTATCCATCATCGTGCATTGTCAATCCACATCTTATTATAAATAAATAATCAAAGAAGCTACAAACTACAAATCAAAAACTAAAATAGACCAATCCAACACAATATCAACAGAAACATCAACAACATCAAGCCCGACAAGGGCACACCAATCCATCACAAAGAAATAAAAGTATGCTCGACAAGGGCACACCAATCCATCACAAAGAAATAAAAGTACGCTCGACAAGGGCACAATCACAGTATGCAGAAACAATCAACAAAATGAGTACAAGGGAGGCACACCCAACGGAAAATGAGATTGTGTCCTCACGATTCAAATATCAAAAGAGAATACGAAAGTAAAAGAATAGTAATAGTTTGATATTACAATTATCAATATTAAAAGATTGAGAAGGCAAATGTCATTAGGAAGTAGTTTGATAGGAAAAAACAATCTTAGAAAATAGTAATTGAGCATAAGATGAAACTAACCAAAACTGACTATAATGCTAAAGTACTTCGTAGCCTCAACAACATGCTTAAAGAGTGCCAAAGAACCTGTTATAAAACTCAGCACTAATCCTGAATCCATAGCCTGCAAATTTATCAACAATTAAACAGTAAGTTTCAAGTGAGAGCTTCATGGTGGCAGGATACCGACAACTATAGAGCCCTTAGTTCAAATCCCCCCCCCCCCAAAAAAAAAATTGTTTGGATACCTGAGAGAAGTGTTGAGAGAAGTGCAAAGACCTTTCTGGAGGAAGACCTACATAATTGCAATTCTTCACTCGTCGATTGGAAAAGATAAATATTAAACAATTTTTTGTGCATTCCCTGCAAGATATTGAAATTATTTAGTTAGAACACTGTGATGTGCCAGAATTTTACGAACCACCCTATCTTCTCTGCACAATATAGAGATGAAGATGCAGCAGTATGCATGCCATAATAATGAAAATCTATAGGGTCAAGAATTATAGATTAACAAGGGTGCAGGAAGGCATATATATTTCTAGAACGAGTGGTGGGACAACTAATTTCAGCACCAAAAAAAGGCAAATAAAATTAAACCTGTTGTTTTTCTATGCGAAGAGCCATTTTTTTATTCCTCTCAAACAAAGCCAACAATCGAATGGCGCTAACCTTGGACCTTCAGCATTTTGTAGGAAGCACACCTCCTTCACCAAGCTGGTTAAGTAGGAAAATTTATAAGCAAATTATCAGAAGGTTTAAAGAGAAACAAGGCATTATACATCATTTACGTTCAATACGCTATACATAACTTACTTAACATTTTCAGATCTATACTTGTCAATGAACTGATTTCTTAAACTTCACTCAACCTTATCAAGTATCAACAACAACAAAAAGAATTCTTAAACTTCATGGTCAATTATAGGGCAGCCAGTGCATTCAGGAAAAGAATTACAGTGTCACGAAGTATTGCACAAATTTGTGCATTGCAGGGTCTATAAGGTGCTGCATAGAGAGGACTTATTGTATACACCTTAAGCCAAATGGAAGGGATCCATTTTTGACTTGCATACAACCCAGAGTACTTACTAAGATTGTGGGAGGAGTCCAGTGGACTCAAGGCAAATTCACATGCATCAAACAAAAATAAGAAAGGAGAATTAGTACTTCAATGCAAGAAAAAGAATTTGAAGGACTTCAAGAAATTAAATTATAGGCAACTGTAATAGATGGGAGTTTGAAATGCTATAAAAATGAGGCATCCTTAAAGGAGAAAAATAAATAACTCACTAAATTGAGCACTGTGAATGAATCTAAAGTAACAAAGTTGATGTATTCATTATTCTTCCAAAGCTTACTTCAATTATCATTTAAGCCTAAACTTTCATGAAACCAAACCATTTACATCGATAATTTAAATACCTCACATATTTTGAACCAAAAGAAAGGGAACTCGGGATGGGAGAAAACTATGATTACAACAACGAGAATTCAAACCACACAAGTATGAATGATTCAAAATAGACAAGCAATGAATACAACAAAACATAATAAGATAAGAGAATCAGGAGAAATTGAACCATCAAAATGGGTTATCAATATTTGGAACTGAAATACTAAGCAAACACCCAATCCTTACGTTTAAACAACAAGCAATAAGCTGGAAACCTTAAGAAAATAAGAGTCTGATCCACTTGTGGTGTTAACTTTGAATTAAAATAAGCCCTTTATGTTAAACCACAAAACAGCGAAAAAGCTAAGATGAGGAAACACAACCCATAACAGCATTTAACCACAAAATATTTTGGAAATCCAACACGAAATAGAATGTAAGATGTCCCCAAGTGGTAAATTTAAAGCCTCAGATCTTATCAACTTATAAACAAGTATTTTACTAAGATACGAGTAAATCAATCAAAGAGACATGCTTCAAACATACCCGAAATTAGAACAAGAGATATTCCACTAGCAGACACAATTACAAATGAAGTAATCAGCCCACGACATGTTAGGAAAACAACCCCACCTGTAGAAACTAAATTTAGAATTTCAAACTAAATCACAAATCATAGACTACATGATGAGATTAAACAGTGGTAGCAACCACATCAGTGAAATCAAAGAGGTATAAACCTGCAATATTTCAAGAAAAAATCTACATAAGAAGACATTTTTCAAGCTTACAAGCATAACAACAAGCAACATAATCAATACATAGGTATATATCTCATATCAATAACCCTTAGAGGAAGAACAGTAAATCGAATGAGAAATTAGCCATTCAAGTAGACATAAACTCAAGCAGAAGTGACACCAACGGAAAGAGGAACATAAAGTTTATGCAGCAAAACAAAACTACCAGTTAAGCCCCAAAATTGGAGAAGCGAAAAAAAAAACTACAAGCTATATCACATTTTTATAAAATAAACTAATCATCCAGTAGAACAAAGGAAAAAACTACCATCGATATGAATAAACCTAACACATGACGACTCAAACATAATCACAAACGCCTAAACGGAAAATATAGAATAACTTAGGACCTGAATAGAGCAAAACTAAGAAAAGGCGTTTATGTTATGATGGACAGCGAACCGGAACAAATGATCTTTCACCACCGAAATGCGACTAAGAATTCCGATGAACCCCCAACAAGCAACGAACAAGAAAAAGAAAGAATTCCAAATTTTGTTAAACTAAGGTCGGTTAAGTTGTATTTTCTAGCCCTTTTCTATATTTTTCCCTATTTTATCCAACCCTTAACTCTGAATTTGGGGAATCCAAAATTGGGACAGTAACATAAACATTTTTTGGACAGTAACAAACGATTCAAAGAGATGAAAGTGAGAGGTTACCTTTCTTGAAACAACGTTGTTGTAGATTCCACCACCTATGAGGCGAGAATTCCGAAGAGACCCGAACGTGGCAACATGGGGTCGAATGAAACGGATTAAAGAATTGGAATTTGAAATTCAAAATACCAATTGATTCGGAATGGAGGTGGACGGCTCTAAGCTTACGACGACACCTGCTGTACGAGGTGAAGGAGGAAGACGACGCGTCTGGAATGGCTCCATAGATGAACGTTACAATGTTGGAAGTGTAGCTGTCCTCTGTGAATGTTGGAATTACCGATTTGTAGTGTATAAACGTGAAAAGGTTGGAGTTGAATGTGGGCTGGGTTGGGTTTTACACGAATTGGGTCGGTGGGGCTGGCCCAATTTGGAATTGTGTATTATCTGTAGGTATTGTGAACGTTGGGCTGGGTTTTACAGGAATTGGGCTGGCCCAATTTTGGTCTTGAGATTTGTAATTAAGGAATAGTCATATAAATTAACAATTTAGTCAAATTGAGTTCGTTCGACTACAATTTTAATACAAAAAATTAACTAACCACCTTCTTAATGAAATATTTAATTTAAAATTTAAAATCTTTTGAGATGATTTCAAAATATTTATATTCATATATATAAAATTTTAAAATTCCAAATATGACAAAATTATATAAAAATAACTTGAATTTCCTAAAACTAATTACTTTAAATCATTTGAAATATTAAAGAAACTCGATCATTAATCTATAATGTGGATGGTCAAAATTGAGTGTCAACAGTAATTACAAGAACTTGTTTGTTTGCCACAATATAATTATAGTGTAATTACCAATGTACTGTTTGGTTGCAGAAGTATAATCATAACGTTATATTGAATTTTAAAAATAAAAATTAATTATCTAAAATTAAAAATTTATATTAGACAAATAAGATCCTTTATAAATGATATTAAAATGGAATATTTAAGTTGTAAATTGGCTTTTGATAATATATTAATTAATAAACATATGTCCTTAACTAATATTTTTTTTTAAAAAATGATTTCTATTTTTCAATTTAGCATATTTTAATTAAATTAATCATAAAAACTAAGAGTACAAAATTTATATGAAAATCAGACAATGCATGTTTGAAAAAAAGATTATTATTATAAATATAATGTCATAAAATTATTAAAATATTTGACAAAGATAATCTATCAAGTCTAACTAAAAAAAAATTTGAAAATTTTATAATTGAGATATATAGGACTAATAATTTCAAGTTATGACATCAAATAATTCTTTCAAGTTGTAACAATAAAAAATTAAAGGTTCTAACATTTTATTAAAATAAAAAAAAGTTTTAAAATTACAGTAAAAATTATTTTGTTTGAAAAAGAAGAAGGTAAAAATAGATAAGTTAGTAGTAATTAATTTGAATTGATTAATGATAATATGTGCCATAAAATTAGGAGATTGAATAAAAAAAGGAATATTTGTTTTCCATTTTTAACTCCAATCAGTTAAGTTTAGTTCAAAAATAGATTTTCTTCTTTTGTTCAAACGTTTCTCCCTCCTCTCAATTTTTTCTGTAATTTGTCGTCACTCACAACTAGTTTCAATTCGTTTTATTCAATAATCTTTATTTTGTTGTAATGGATGGCTTCTTATCAATATTAATAAAGCATGTTGATAGATGAGATCCTTCAGGTTAGTGTTCTTTACGATTTTTTATTTGTATTGTTATACTACTCAAACGTAAAAAATAATAATTAAGTACAATGATGTTGGAAAGTAATTTTTCAGATTCTGTTGTGTATAATAGAATTTGATTGTGACTTTTTTGGTATGAACATTTTTTTTTTGAGATTACATAATAAAAGTTTGAAATTGGAATAGATTTTGGTATGAACTTTTTTTAATTTAAGGTTTCTGGTATAAAAAAACTACATAAAATTTATCTGTAATTGATATACTGTTTATACTATTTTTTTGTACGATTTTGGAATTATATTTGAATGGTGTATAAATCATTACTTAATAAATGACAATTAATTGTCAAAATTAGTATTAAGTTTGTATATATTGGCATGATTCTGTTATGAAAAAAATTACAATGTATGAGATGAAATAGTAATAATGCTAGGATGATATATGTATGAAAAGTGTGTCCAAAAATGTATGAAATGTGTATATTTCTTGATGGAACATGCAGATATGTTGACGGTAAAAAAAGAATCAAGAATCAAGGTAAAAATCCCTAAAATGTGTAAGAGATAATTATGATGGATTCTTTATTTATATCATTTACTAATAAATATAAAATTATAAAAGATTAATTATTTAATAAAGTAAAATTAAATTGATTTATAAATAAATAGTGATATGTTATAATCCGTAATTAAACTGTTATAAGCAAGAATTATTTAAAAGTATATTTAAAACCTGTAATATTGTTCCTTAAATATATATGTGGGGTGATTTTTGCAAAAACATAAAATAACTTGCTATGTAAAATATCCATTCAATACTTCTAAAACAAATGAAATTGAAAATATAACATAAGTTTTAAATTCAAAACAAAAAAATCAACATTATTCTTATGTCAAATTTAAACATAACATGCATAAATATAATTTTCTAACGTAAGTCCTTAACCTTATTCAACAATGAATTCTACTTTCCTTTAAAAATTAGAATACCAACAAAATTATACTAATGAAAAAAATTGATAATATGAAAAATTGCATGGAATCACATAAAATAAATGTTGATAATGAGAAGAAAATGAAATACAAATAATAAAAAATAAAATAGAAAGATTTTTAGAAAATATTAGAATAATAAAAATAAAAAAAGAATTTAAAATAATAAAATTAAGAAAAATGAAAAAACAAAAATAAAACTAAAAGGAAGAAATTAAAAAATAATCAACTTGTAATTACACCATGTAATTATCAGCAATTTATAGCATCCCCTTGTGAATTGGAGAATGTAATTACTACCTGCCAATTACACCCAAATTACCCGTTGACCGAATAATTACATGGTCAACCAAACAAGTTAGACAATGTAATTACACACAATTACATCAAATCCAATTACAAGGGTGACTTTCCAAACAGACCTTTAGTAGCGAGGTATTTTAGGTTGCTTGTAATTGTAACACCTCAGATTTGAAAAGAAGGAAAAGTGCAAAACTTTCATAGCCGGTGTCTGTGTTTACGGTCCCAACCTATCACAAACCCCGAATCTAGCCCCTAGACGTAACACGAGACCTAGGGTCACAAGCAACCCCAAGCTAACCCTGAATTGGCATATCACAAGCATACTAAAATAACTCTAACCAAGTGAAAGCATAATAAGAATAATTGAATATAATCTAAAAGAATTCAACTGAGAATATCTAAAAGAAGTTCAAAGTAGAACAAGTTGAATCAACTGATTTTGACTCTATGTCTGGAAGCCTCTGCCTCTAATACTGATGAGTTGTTGGGACAAGGTAACTCTAAAATGCTGAAACTAACAACGAACTAACTAAACAAAAGAACATAAAGAAACGTCCTCAGATGATGAGGACTAATCCCTAACTATCGTTGATGTGGCACCAATATGAGCTAATCACGTGGTTGAACCTAATAACCTAAGCCTACATCATAATAGGATGCAACATAGAGTATGCGTCAGTACTTCGGATGTATTGAGCATGAAGGATATGCAAAGCTGATTGAATATATAAACATGCTAAAAATACTGGCCAAGAGAGGGGTTAGATTTGTAATCAAGGAATAGCCAAATAAATTAACAATTTAGTCAAATGAAGCTAAAATTGTAGCCAAATTGAGTTGGTTTGGTGAATTCGACTAGAATTTTAATAGAACAATTCAATATAATTAACTAACAAGCTTCTTAATCTTAACGAAATACAATATTAAACCTAAATATAAACTATTTGACTCAAAATTATAACCATATTTTAAACTAAACTAATTTAATGAAATATTTAACTAAAAATTTAAATTCTTTTGAGATGATTTTCAAACTTGGGAATAGTAAGCCAAGCTCATCACTTCTAGGAAAGTCCTTTAGCCACCACCACCTACACTTGGTGTAAAAAGATGAAGAAGAATGGTGTTAATACAAGAATTGCACTAAGTATGATAACCATGCAAAAATATGCTTTTAAAAGGACATTTAGTTGGAAACCATGCATCATGCCTTTTTAGAGAAACTTCATGAACCTTTAACACATTAGGCACAATATAAACCACATACATCATCATACACATGGAAACCATTCATAATAGCACATAAGG
>JAJOOO010020524.1:0-11168 GCA_029582685.1 Solanum piurae
GGTGCGTTGGTTTGTAAATAGTGAAACTTCGAATGATAATGATAAAATCCATATCAGTTGGATTTGTAACATGTATGAAGGTGCCATAAGTTTTGTATAAGAATAGGCTTGAATTTCATAGTGGAATAAGAATATATTTAGCATGTAAATGCTTGAAAAGAAATGGAATGGTGGAGAAATATGATTTTAAAATGTTGTGGTCACAACACTGATGCAACCATTCTAAACTATGGAGATAATGATGTTATTTGTGATATGCCTATGCATAAGATTTGTTTATGATTTATTTTAATCGTGTAAAATCTATAGTTTCAAAAGATATAGTATAATAAATATGTGAATGAATAAGGCTAAAATCCTTAAACTAAACACAAGTGATGGGAACCCAATTTTGAGTTAGTATACACTCTAACAATACAAGTTCAACGGGTAATAATAAGTTACTGTGTGTTGCTAAAGCACGAGTCTTTTTTTAGAGTCTTGATTCAAGTGTATTGCATACTATTATGTGAGAAGTTGAGGAGTTGTTAAATGCTTGAAATAATAGGGGCATAATGACAAACTCCATAGTGCAGACTGTTACACGGAGGTTGAAAGCAAGATCTAAAGGGTTGGTCTTTGAAATCGGGATGAGCACATGGCCATAAACGTGCTTAAGCAAATACTGAGATTTTTAAGCTATAAATAATATTATGTGTGTGATATTTTCGGTTTTGACACAAGGAGTCGTGGTTCAAATCTTTTAAGATACCAATTACTTCGTCAGAACTTTAAAGTACTTGCACTAATTATAGAAAGTTCAAATATATTATAAGATACTCTCTGGTATGCATGATACAATGAGAAATTAAATATTACAAACTAGTGGGAGATTGTTGGACATTTTGTAGAGGTCTTAAATTGAACATACACATTTGTTTGTGAAAGAACGTGTCTCTTATGAAAAATCATATGTTCATGAAAGAACATGACCCTTATGAAAAATCATTTGTTCATGAAAGAACATGACTCTTATGAAGAGTCATCTCTTAAGTTGTATAAATATAAAGACTCTCAAGAAGTAGACTGAGAAAAATCTGCATGTATAAACAGAGGGCTTTGTTGTATTCTTGAAGAGAATTGTTTGTATTTACCCCAATATGTATATGGACAATATCTCTTTAAAGAAAGTGATTACACGTCTCAAAGTCGTCTTCTTCTTCTTCTTCTTCAATTGTATTTCCTATTATTTTTTCTAACAAATCCTATAGGCTATAAAGAAACTGCTTATTATTACTTTTCCATATCCAATCTCTTAATTATGAATTATAATCATTTACTTTATTTGGACCCTTTTTAACGTGTAAATGACTTAAATTAGGTTTTCGTCCTTTTCATAATTGAAAAGACACCTTCGAAATAACCTTGAATAAACATAGAGATAAACTTGATCTTCTAATCATACTTCTTACCAAGTTTGTTAATATATTTCTTCTTTGACACATAATTTTGTTGTAATGCTCGTGATATGGTATATTGAAAAATTATATTTTTACTTAAAAAAAATTTAGCAAATAAATCTTTAACTTGTCCCTTTTTTTTAGAAATGCTTGTATATGTATATATAATCTCAAGTAATAGAAAACTCCATTTGCACATCTAGTGAATTTGTTGATCTGCTTACCCTTTATACAATTCAAAAGTTAAAAAAAATATTTAAACTTCATCATTAATCAGCCTTTTAATTTTATCAATAGAGGTGTTCATTTTTTTGTGTTATTTTTTTTTTTTGAGTTTCATTAAAAATACATTATTTAGTGTCAACTTCTTTATTATGCAAAGTTAAACATCTTTAATTTAAATAACTCTCCATATAAATTTTCATGATCAATAACTTTTTCCCTTTCAAAATTAGGTTTATTTCCAAATATATAATAATAAGAAGACATAGTTGTAGCTTTAAAAGTTTCATAGAAGAATAATAAAAATTGGAATCATAATTTGCTATTGTAGTCTTAAAGAGATTCCTAAAATATGGTGGAACATAAAAAATATTTTTTAAATTTAATGGAAAATCGATCCTATAAATTTCCACACTTTCCACTGGCGATGTCATCTTATTACTAGAATAAATATTTTATATACTTTTCATCGACTTTATTAGAATTATAAAATCTTTCATGATATTGACAATATGAATAATGAATTGTGGAATCATAATCGATCCACCATGTATTGTCATATATTCAATGAAATTAGATTCATTGTCACCCTCCGAGCCTACACCCTAGGCGGGACTGACACTCGAGAACTATTGCAGGCCCCAAGAGAACCTTTGGCCTGGATTATTTACTCAGCGGAAGACTTAACTCAAAATAACTATACTTTCATATGTAAACTGAAAGCTCAAAGATAACTGAGAATGTATTAAAATAACATTCACAGGACAAACTGGCTACTCAAGTCTCAACATAATAAAATGAAGATGAAAAGACTAAAGAACTAACATCTGACTATCTATCTATGAAGCCTCTAATAACTGTGATGGATGTCGGTAGAAGACCCACGACATCCTAATGAACTAAATAATGAAAAGCAATAAAAAGGGATCCTCCGAAAGCAAGGAGGCTCACCAACAAACTCTGGAGCTCAACTAGAATCAACGATGCGCTGGATGTTGATCCTGGTTACTTGTATCTGCATCATTAAAAGATACAGGTCAAATGGCATCAGTACATTGAATGTACGAGCATGCGACGAGAATTCTAAAACAAGACATAAGCTTAAAAGGAACTGAATAACAAACCTGGTCTCAACTCAACTGAACTCATTTCAATATAAATCAGTATAACAAGTGCAATATAAAGAAATGCTTTTTAAAATATGGATAACAACTCTGTGTATTTAGAAATACAATAGTAACTCTGTATGTATGCAATGATACAATGTAAACTCTGAATGTATACAAAAATACAATTAAATCTGTGTATATAAGAATACAAAATACTTATGTGGGAGTTTTTCTAACCGACAACCATCACTTAAGAGCTATTGTGATGATACAATATTTCGCATCATGCTGCCAGGGCCGTCATATACCTTATCGAGGGTATAGAATCTGACTACTAAGTGGATCCTCTAAGCTATGCTAAAAAGCACTAAGGAATCATCTAAAAAGTATGACCCTTTTCTACCCATGATGGCTACATGGTTTATGGGTGCTGGGAGTTGTCTGAACTCTCCCCTATAACGGTGCTCAATACTACTCCCAAAATATACGAGCTCAATATGTCTAAAAACATAATTCTCTGGTTTGAGATAATTGCTCAAAACTTAGCTCAAAGGCTCTCTTGGAAATCAAGGTTTCCTTCCTTGCTTAATTGTGAAAGCATTTACTCTTTATTGAAAACTAGCTCAAAAGCTCTTTGAAAATCAAGGTTTCCTTTCTTATTTAAATGTGAAAACATTTTACTCTTTGGGAATACATAGTCCCGATATACTCTTTTGAAGAAATGAACTTCAATCCTTACTCTTTACTGAACTCAAAACTCAAGTCTTAAAACAAAGCTAAAACGTTTGAAAAAAACTTTTGGAAAACTCTATGAACTTCTCTTGACTTGACTCTTAACTTCACTTGACTTGACTTTTAACTTTCCTTGAATTGAATTATGGATTCAAGGCTTATGATCTCATGTTATTGATGATTTCATGTTGTTTAGATGTACCTTACAATGTAGGAATCAACTAGGAAATATAGGTACGTTTCAAGGGAACTAGTACGGAAATATGTGGGAAGAAATAGAAAACATGACGTCCCTGGTGCTCTAAGTGGTGCGGGGCGCCAGACCCAAAACTTCAGAGCTGAAGTTGGGGCAAACTGGCTGGTGCGACGCCCTAAGGGAAAAATTTCAAAACACAAAATGGGACGCTCTGACTAGTGCGGCTCCCCAGACCAGAAAAATCCAATTTTTCTTGGTCGTTTTTCAACTCTAAAACCTCTAGTTTTGATTGGTTCTTTTCCCAAACACTTAGAATCGAATACATAACCAAAATATGCAAGAATCTACTAAAAAACAACCTCTAATCTCATCAAAATTTCAATAATATTCATCAAGAACTCAATTTCTCTAATCTTAAGAATGACAATACGCTGAAATAATCATGATTGGCGCATGGGTGAACTAACCCAACGCTATGTGATCTCACATACCTCGTGGGGATCACCCCTTGACGAAATCCACTATCTTAGGTTCAAGAACTTGACGATTTCCTTGCTTCTCCTTCTCTTTTCTCCTCTTCTTTTCTCTTCTCTAAAAACCCTAACTCTAACTTCAAAAGCGTAAATTGAATCCAATCAGTTTAGACTCCAACTTAATTACCAAAAATGAAATTAATTCATTGGGTGGTGAAAAGACCACAGTACCCTTCTAAAATCCAGTTTTGACTTTCCTTATCTAGACAACCCAACTTCAAATGGACAAATCTCACTCATACGAACTCGAAACTGAGCAAACTCGACGGCGTTGTAAAGATAATTCAAAGATATTTTAGCTATATTGTAGCACACCTAAATCATCCTGAGCTAGGATTTATGATCGTTTGAAGTTGACCCAAAACTCATTCTTAACATAGCTTTTGTCAAATTTCCAGATTTTCATTATTTCAAAAAATGACTATTTCTATTTTAGCTCTTTCTAGTTGTGGGATGTTATAATATCTCCCCCTTGGAAACATTCTTCCTCGAATGAGATCAATCTTAGTAGGTTAAGGGTGTAACACCTAACATTCAGTTCAAACACCCAACAAGCAAAATGTAAAAACAACATGCCAACTTATAAATAAATACCAATAAAATGATTAGTACCTTAATTTAGAACTTCTCCAGATCCGAAGAGATGTGGGTATCTCTTTTTCATATCCTCCTCAGTTTCCCAAGTAGCTTCTTCAACGAACTAATTTCTCCAAAGAACTTTCATTGATGCTATCTCTTTTCTTCTCAACTTGCTAACTTGGAGATCTAGAATCTGAATAGGAATCTCCTCATAAGATACGCTATCCTTGATTCCAATATCTTAAGTTGGTACAATCTATGAAGGATCGCCCATACACTTTTTCAACATGGAGATGTGGAACACCGGATGAACTGCTGCTAACTCTTATAGCTATAACTCATAAGCTACATTGCCAATCCTCTTGGATATTCTGTAAGAACCAATATATCGGGGACTAAGTTTTCCCTTCTTGCCAAATCTCATAACACCCTTAATGGGCTAAACTTTCAAGTAAACCCAATCATCTACTTCAAACTCTAAGTCTCTTCTCCTAACATCTGTATAGGATTTCTGACGACGCGCTGTTTTCAATCTTTCTTGAATAACTTTCACCTTCTCCATAGTTTGATGAACTAAGTCTGGTCCAATCAACCCAGCTTCACCTACTTCAAACCATCCAATAGGAGATCTGCATCTTCTCCCATAAAGAGTTTCATAAGGAGCCATTTGTATGCTAGAGTGGTAACTATTATTATAAGCAAACTCAATGAGAGGTAGGTGATTATCCCAATTACCCTTGAAATCAATCACACAAACCCTCAACATACCTTCTAAAGTCTAAATAGTGCGCTCTGCTTGACCATCCGTCTGAGGATGAAAAACAAAGCTTAAGTTCACCTTTGAACCAAAGCCTTTCTGGAATGACTTCCAAAACTGTGCAGTAACTTACGCACCTCTGTCTGAAATAATCGAAACTGGCACCCCATGAAGTCTAACTACCTCTTAAAGATACAACTTAGCATAATCCTCTGCTGAATGGGTAGTCTTTATTGGTAAAAAGTTGGTTAATTTGGTCATTCGATCCACAATCACCCAAATAAAATCATGTTGCCTACGAGACCGTGGCAACCAGTAATGAAATCTATATTGATCATCTCCCATTTCCATTCCAGAATTTCTATATTCTATTCCATACCACCGGGCCTCTTGTGCTCTACTTTAACTTGTTGGTAATTTGGACACTTAGCAACAAACTCTGCAATGCCCTTCTTTATACTACTCCACCAATATACTTCTCTCAAGTCACGATACATCTTTGTGGAACCTGGATTGATAGAATATCTGGAACTATGAGATTCCTCCATGACCCTCTCTTGGAGTTCTTCCACAGGTACACACAATCTACCTTGATACCTCAATACACCATCTCTCCCTTGTTCAAAAGTCATTACTTTTTTGCTTATGAACATTTGCCTTCAATTCAAGCAAAATAGGATCTTGTTCTTGCTTCTCTTTTACTTCTGACACTAATAATGATTCAACCCCATTCATCACCACTACTCCTCCTTCTGTGGAATCCATTAGTAGAACTCCTAATCGTGCAAGCCTATGCACCTCTTTTGCTAACTCTTTCTTATCTTTTTCAAAATGGGCAGTACTACCCATAGATAATCTACTTAAGGCATCAACAATAACATTAGCCTTACCTGGGTGATAAAGAATACTCATGTCATAATCTTTGAGTAACTCTAACCACCTTCTCTGTCTGAGATTAAGCTCTTTCTGACTAAACACATACTGAAGACTCTTGTGATCAGTGAATACATCTACATGAACACCATTCAAATAATGACGCCATAATTTCAAAGAAAATACTACGGCAGCCAACTTTAAGTCATGGGTTGGGTAGTTCCTCTCGTGAACCTTAAGCTGTCTGGAGGCATAAGCTATAACTTTGCCATTCTGCATTAACAAACAACCCAAACCAACTCTAGATGTATCACAATATACAACAAAGCCTTGCGTACCTTCTGGTAAGGTCAATACTTGGCAATAGTCAACCTGTTTTTCAATTCCTAAAAGTTTTTTTCACAGGCCTCATACTATTGAAACTTCATTATTTTCTGAGTCAACTTGGTCAATGGGGATGAAATATATGAGAACCCCTCTACGAACCTTCTATAATATCCAGCCAACCCCAAGAAACTCCTAATATCAGTTGGAGATATGGGTCTTGGCCAATTTTGCACTGCCTCTATTTTCTGAGTGTTAACTCTAATTCCATCACCGAAAACAATGTGGCCTAAGAATGCCACAGACTCAAGCCAAACCTCACATTTTGAGAACTTAGCAAACAACTCCCTATCCTTTAGAGTTTGGAGAACTATACTGAGATGGCTAGCATGATCTTTCTCATTTCTCGAATAAATTAGAATGTCATCATTGAATACGATAACAAACATATCTAAATAAGGCTTGAATACTCTCTTTATAAGTTCCATGATGCTACAGGTGCATTAGTTAAACTGAACGACATGACCAGAAACTCATAATGACTATAATGGTTCCTGAAAGTTGTCTTTGGAATATCACATTCCCTTACTCTTAACTGATGGTAACCTGATCGGAGGTTTATCTTAGAGAAACATGTGGCACCCTGAAGTTGATTGAAAAGGTCATCAATCCTTGGAAGAGGATACTTATTCTTGATGGTAACCTTATTCAACTGACGGTAATCTATACACATCCTAAGGGAACCATCATTCCTCACAAACAAGACCGAAGCGCCCCAAGGCGAGACACTTGGTCGAATGAAACCTTTCTCTAAGAGATCTTTTAACTGCTCTTTCAACACTTTCAAATATGATGGTGCCATCCTATATGGCGTAATAGATATAAGACGAGTATCTGGAAAAAGGTCTATACCGAAGTCTATTTATTTCACAGGAGGGACTCTAGGAAGATCACCTGAAAATACTTCTGGAAACTCTTTTACTACTGAAACTGACTGAATAGGAGGTATGTCAACACTAGAGTCATTAACTCGGACTAAGTGATAGACACACCCCTTGGAAACTAATTTTCTTGCCTTAAGGTACGAAATAAAATGACCCTTAGGTATTGCTGAACTACTTTTCCACTCTAAGACTAGCTCATTTGGAAACTGGAACTTGACTACTCGAGTTCTACAATTTACTGAGGCATAAAAGGCATGAAGCCAGTCTATACCTAGAATGACATCAAAATTTACCATGTCTAACTCAACTAAATCAGCCATGGTTCTCTTGTGATTGACAGAAATGGTATAATCACGATAGACTTTCTCTGCTAGAATAGACTCACCAATAGGTGTGGAAACACTGAAGGGCTCAAGAAATTGCTCAGGAAGAATATCAAAATTCATAGCAACATATGAAGTTACAAAAGATAAACTCGCTCTTGGATCTAGCAAAGCGTAAACATTAAAGTTAAAGACTTGGATCATACCAATGACAATATTTAGAGAATCCTCTTGCTCTTGGCGATTAGGGATAGCGTAACCGTCTGCCCCTGAAGTAGCTCCTCTAGATGCAACTCGGTCTGGTGGAGCAATTGAAGAAGACTAGGCTCTATCGCCCCCATTACCATTACCCTGCTTGTTCTTTGGACATTCTCTCATAAAATGACTTTTCTGGCCACACTTAAAGCAACCAGTGGAGCCATCACGACACATCCCTGAGTGGTTCCTGCCACACTTAGCGAATGCAGGAGGCTTACTACCCCCTTGTGCCATACTGCCTTAAGAATAGGCGAGTTTATCTCTGAAATTTTGACTATTGTACTCACCTTTGTTCTTTGGTGCAAGTGCACTAGCAGATGATAGAGCATGTCCCTTTTGTTTCTGTTGGAAGGATGACCAATTGGCATTACTCTTCTGCTGCCCGGACTCATTCCCTGATGTCTTAACCTTCTTATTCGTAAACTCTTCTATATCCCTCAGTTTGTCCTCTTCAACTTATTGCACATGGATCATTAGCCTTGTTATGTCCATATCCCATATCAGCATAAATGCCTTGCCTTCGTTACTTGACAGGCGAGACAACCCAGCAACAAATAAACTCATCATGCTTCTCATGTCAGCAACAATCTCCGGAGAATAGAGGGAAAGTTATGTGAACTTCAGACTGTACTCATGAACGCTCAAAGAATCCTGCTTAAGAGTGAGGAACTCTCGTACCTTAGCCTCTCTCAGTTCTCGGAGAAAGAAACACCCCAAGAAGGCCTCCTCAAAACAAGCCCAATTCGCAGGTGGTGCTCCCTCAACTCGATTCTTCTTCTATTGGTCGAACCATATCCTAGTGACACCCTTCATTTGGTATGCAACTTGTTCCACCCTCTCAATATCAACAACATGCATGATCTCGAAAACCTTCTGAAGCTCTTCAACAAAATTCTCTGGATCCTCAGTAACACTTGAACCTGTGAAACTTGGTGGGTTCATCCTTAAGAACTCACGGATCCTTGAAGTATCAGCCATTTCCTGACGATTCCCTATTTGTTTCCCAGCTTGATTGGTCACAACTTGGCTCAACATTTGGATAGCTTCATGGAATTTGGCATTGGTGACCTCCCATTGGGGTTGCACTTCTGGTGCATTAGGTACCCCTTGTTCCTGTGGTTCAACATTTCTCCTAGTCGGACGACCTCAGACAACTCTTCGTGGAGGTATAATTTGAAAGACACGCAAAAGAACGAGTTAAAGGAAACTTTTTAGATATCAAACTCTAATGCACGAAATGAGTATGAAAGAAGAGAGAACATTCCTAAGTGTTGCGGCCTCCTAATTATAGATGTGGCGCGCTTCACACCGATAACTAGGACTCTACATACACGGTTTCATAGACTCCCTAGGACTCTTGAACTCTGTGCTCTAATACCAAGTTTGTCACACCCCGAGCCTACACCCTGGGCGGGACTGGCACTCGAGAACCATTATTGGCCCCAAACGAACCCTTGGCCTAGCTTACTTGCTCAGCGGAAGACTTAACTCAACATAACTGTACTTTCAAAAGTAAACTGAAAGCTCAAAGATAACTGAGAATGTATTAAAATAACATTCACTGGCCAACTCAAGTCTCAACATAATAGAATGAAGATGAGAGACTAAAGAACTAACATCTGACTGTCTATCTATGAAGCCTTTAATAACTGAGATGGTTGTCGGGAGAAGACCCACGACATCCTAATGAACTAAATACTGAAGAGCAATAAAAAGGGAACCTCCAGAAGCAATGAGGCTCACCAACAAACTCTGGAGCTCAACTAGAATCAACGATGCGCTGGATGATGGTCCTGGTTACATGTATCTGGATCATTAAAAGATGCAGGCCAAATGGCATCAGTACATTGAATGTACAAGCATGCGAGGGGAATTCTAAAACAGAACATATGCTTAAAAGGAATTGAAGAACAAACCTTGTCCCAACTAAACTCAATTGAACTGAACTCATTTCAATATAAAGCAGTATAAACAAGTGAAATATAAAGAAAAGCTTTTTAAAACATGGATAACAACTCTGTGTATTTAGAAATACAATAGTAACTCTGTATGTATGCACGGATACAATGTAAACTCTAAATGTATATATAAATACAATTAAATATGTGTATATAAGAATACAAAATACTTCTGTGGGAGTTTATCTAACCGACAACCATCACTTAAGAGTTATTGTGATGATACAACATTTTTCCTTACACTGCCAGGGCTGTCCTATACCTTGCCGAGGGTGTAAAGCCTGACTACTAAGTGGATCCACTAAGCTATGCTAAAAAGCACTAAGGAATCATCTAAAAAGTGTGACACTTTTCAACCCATGATGGCTACATGGTTTATGGGGAATGAGAATTGTCTAAACTCTCCCTCATATCGGTGCTCAATAATACTCCCAAAATATACTAGCTCAATATGTTTAAAAACATAACTCTATGGTTTGAGATAATTGCTCAAAACTTAGCTCAAAGGCTCTCTTGGACATCAAGGTTTCCTCTCTTGCTTAATTGTGAAAGCATTTACTCTTTACTGAAAACTAGCTCAAAGGCTCTTTAGAAATCAAGGTTTCCTTTCTTGTTTAAATGTGAAAATATTTTACTCTTTGGGAATACATAGTCCCGATATACTCTTTTGAAGAAATGAATTTCAATCCTTACTCTTTTACTAAACTCAAAACTCAAGTCTTAAAACAAAGTTACAACGTTTGAAAAAAACTTTTGGAAAATCCTATGAACTTCTCTTGACTTGACTCTTAAATTTCCTTGAATTGAATTATGATTCAAGGCTCATGATCTCATGTTATTGATGATGTCATGTTCTTTAGACGTACCTTAGAGTGTAGGAATCAACTAAGAGACATAGGTACATTTCAAGGGAACTAGTAC
>JAJOOO010020525.1:0-23307 GCA_029582685.1 Solanum piurae
AATAATAAATTGTTTTTTGTAATATGAATTAAAAGTGTATTATACATGTATTAAAAGTGATCAAGTGAAAAAAAAATGTTATTGCTATAAATGGTAAATATTTTTTATTTATAGTATATTTATGTAAGTTTCCCAACATAAAACTATGCCCCTTATGGGGAAAAACCTGATTAAATTGGAGCGAGACATAAATCAAAAATAAAAATAAAAATCTAATTTACTTCTTTTAACAACAAAAAACTCATTTATTAACTAGTAAAGCAACATAAACAAGCACAAAAATAGTATTATGTAATCAAGAAAAAGAGAAACCTAAAATTTGCAAGATAAATGAAATTTCAAAAGAGTCAATGTTAGAATCACAAATTAGATAATAAGCATCATATCAATTAAACTCCTACGAAAAATGACATAGAATTTAGTTATATAAAAAAACAGAGGTTAAAGTTTTATATAACATTTTTAGAGATGTCACCTTTATATTTATACTACTTTAACAAACCAACCATCTCAATAACATTGTCTTTTTCATGATCTACAAGCATCACACGACATTCATCTATCATACTATTAAAAGGAGTTGCCATGAGATTACTTATTCCTTTACTAATATGAGTTTTATTTTATTCAGACATAAGAATGATGAGATACTAGAAACTATTGTATATATAGGGCTGAATTTATATGATAAGAACAACTTTTTTGGTAAATTTATTAATTCAAGATCTAATGTGGTGTTCGCATTTCCCTTGACCTATGCAATTAATTTTTTTCCTTCTTGAGTCAAGACTACGATATACTTTTGTCCCTTTTTTCTTTTCCTTTTTGGTATTAGTAAGAAGGTATTTTTTTCTTGATAAAATTATTTTTTAGTATTAATAACTTAAATGTATTTCTACTACCTGAGAGATTCCTAGTTGAGAATACATTAGGAGAAACTCAAAAAAAATTCTAAGTCTGTATATTTTTAGAATTTACGAACATAATTTATAGGTCGTAATGGAACTACGGGCCGTTGATGCGATCTGTAGATGAGACTTGAGAAATTATTTTACATGTTGAAAACTTGATTTGTTGATTGACTTCTGAAACTTTAATTTAGCTTGATTCTTTTGAACCCCATTTACGAGTCGTAGTTGGGACTCTGGTGCGTAGAAGGGTCTCGTAGAATCAAAGTTCAAAAATTAAGTATTTAATTCTGATATCCTCATGAAATGTGGTATGAACAACACTTTCTTCCCTTTTCTTCTTCATTCTCATTCATGCTCAAAAGTCACCCCATTATTCACTTTCCAAGAAATACTGGACACTCCATTTTCTTTTGCACTTTATTTCAAACTTTTTCATTCTTTATCTTTTTCATTTTTTATTTTTATTTTTATTTTGTATGGAGGGGTCCATCTTTTTCAAAATCATGGATCTAAAGGGGACTTCTTTACACTTCTTGTTTTACCTTTTCCTTTCATCAAACCCCCAAATTAGGCTTTTGGCCTAAGTTGGCTATTCACACAAACCACAAATCATGAGGATTATGAGTAATGGATAAAGAAACGTCACAATTTCATCAAGTTTCTTTCAAGAAAAAGGCTAAGGCTCAAAGGGTGCTCAAGCAAAGGTCACACACTCACAAGGTTGGCCACAAAAGAGGTATAATGTCAAATTATTTCGCACTCTTCAAAGTTGCCTAAGATCATTTCAAGAGATTTCAACACTTAGTCAACCATACCAACGGGGTAAATTCTAGGTGTCATCACACATGGTTCACTGTAAGCTCATCACATGAGGCATTGACACCAATGTCAAACAAGACTCCACACTTTAGCTAGTGTGCAATGATCATCACAAGAAACTCGTTCGATAACCGTCTAGTCACAATGAGATGCGAAAAGTTCACATATTGTCTATGCATTTTCATTTGGCCTCATCATAGCCGCAGATTCACTTTTGTTCAATTATGAGCACTATTCAAGTTATCGGTATTGATCAAGATCGATACTCAAATTTGCAAGAGAACAGCCACATTCAAACACAATCAAGAGGTGGATTTTTTTTTTGGAAGGGCCAAAAATCATTTACAATCAATAGCACAAAACCCAAATATATAGACAGAACAATAATCACAAAAGGTGGGCCTCACCCCAGCATAAAATAAAAGCAATTTGTCCTCAAATGCAAGAAAATATCCAAAAAGTAAAATAAAACAATAAGACATAGAGGGAGGTAAATGGAAATCCTATCTAAATAGTCGCTCCATTTGTCGGGGCATCAATGCTCGGTACATCACTTTGATCTTGGGCATCAGTGCCCGAAGTCACATCAACAGAAGTAGTAGGTCCACTACGGGCTTCCAAAGTTCTGTCTGCTAAAGATATCTTCACAGCTGCATCTACCATGGCCTCCTCAGTCTCTGTAAGGCCCTCGTAAGAAGCCTCCTCAACAACATCAAGCATCACCTCAATTGTCTCAGCCTCAAACTCGGGGTCACCTACCTCCTCAGTGCAAACATCATCTCCGGTGTTAGCCAGAGGCATATCAGGATCAACTGGCACATCTGGGATCTCCACCATCCCGAAAATCATTGACATATTGGTGGACTTCAGCTGGTCCACATCTCTCCTCAGCTCATCAATAGCAACCTTTTGATCTGTCACCTCCTCGGTGGCCCCTTGTCCATTCTCACACACCACTATCCTAGCCGCAAGGGCATCAATGGTAGCACTCAAAGGTGTCACATCATCAGTGAGGGTTGTTTGAATCATGTCAGGCATGGAGGCCTCAATTCTGGCAGCACGATGATCGGCATAATGGGCTAGTTGTCCCATCCATAGTAATGCTACGTAAGTGAGTAGGGCCCGGGAGGTAGCAACAACAACAGTACCATATCTAGGAGGCAAAGGACCAGTAGAGGTACTAGGAGTAGCAGAAGGTGTAGCACTTGATGTACCTGAAGGTCCAGGGGGGGGGAGTAGTGAATTGTCCACAAATTGGACTAATTTAGGGCTATATTTTAATAGATATTGTGTCCTCAAATGCTTATTTTATCTTAATATCTGATGAAAATACTTAACTTTTAGATATTTGAAGTTTGAAGGAAAGCATGGACACTACATTGCAAAAAGGAACGAAAAATCTAAAAAGAATGAAGAAACGAAGGTTTGTGAATCGCATAACACATTCAACAAATCGCCAACAGATCGCATATTAGCCTTTTGTTCCAGTGTGCTGAGCCCTGAAAAAAAAGAGAAAATCAACGATGAAAATGAGCAGTCGGCGTATCACCGAACAACTCCGCGAAGTAATGCTACATCGCCCAATTATCTAGGAGACAAAGACGTTGAATGCAACTGATGAAAGGCGACGAAGAAGAACATAGGGCGGATCGTCGAATGTATTGGCGATTTTCACTAATGTCGCCGAAAGATCCTTCGGAGCATATTTTCTGGAAACTATAAATAATAGTTCAATTTTTATTTTTAAAGAATTTTTTACATTGTTTTACCTAGGTTTTAGATTATCAAATTGAGACAGAGATTTGCGAGATATTTTGTACTCTAAGTTTGAGAGGGTTTTAAGAACTTGAAGAAGAAAAGAGTTTCATCTGTTTCAATTTGGAAGTGGGTCTCTTGGATTCTTCACTCTTTAACTAAATTGAGAGTTAAATCGTCATACCCAGTTGATTTCAACGTCATTGAAGTAATAAATTTCTATCTCTTGATGAGTGGCTAAAAACACCAATTATTGGGGTATGATTTAGTGAATATAGGTTAAGATTGTTGTTGGGTCTTGCTTGATGATATATTAGATGTAGTTTAATGGTGATTTCGTGTAGTAGTTATGGATAAATTTAACAAATTTGTAGTTGCAAAAACAAGTTTATTTATATGTTGGCTTGCTTGAGAGAAAAGTTTCGAAACCAAGACTACTAGATTGATGGCCTAAGGAATGGGTCGACATGAGGTTCAGCATGAGAGAGTGAACTCTAGTCCCATATCCTAACACTCAGCTCGAGAGAGAGAGTGGGGTAAGGCATAAGCTGGTCTTCATATGGAAAGTGGGTGTTCGAGAGGAACCCATTTCAAACGGGGTAAGTTGCTCGAGAAAGAATTTATTCCCACGTAAAGCTTAGCCCAGTCACTATTACTCTATAATTTTTCTATCAAAAGCATGTATCCAACAATTTGTTCTATCCCATATTCCGTTCACTTCCCAGGAATCCCCCTCTCATTACTTAGGTTTCTTTGTTAATTTTATTGTTTTTACATACTAGTGACAAAACCCCCATTGTTAATTGACAATTTTTTGTCCCCTTTTACTTACGATGTTGTTAATCGTTAACTTTTTTAGGTGCGATTAGTTTTAGCACATTTGCACTTAACCACTAATTTTCACGCCCACTCCCATGGGACACGACCCCAACCGTTGGTTGGGTTACTATACTATTGAACGATCATAGACACTCGTACTGGAAGTTGTGTCATTGATTACGCAAAACATCAAAGTGGCGCCGCTGCCGGGGAGTGGTGCTACTTGAAAGCTTTTGGTTTAAGTCAAATTCTGCTTTGAATAATCATAGTTTACTAATCTTAATTTTAGTTTTGTTTTTCTCTAAATTTGTTAGTGTAGGTAGGTTCCCTGAAGATGGATGATGGGATTGGTGGCAACTCGGCTGAGTCGAGCAAAGAAGTCAATTGAGACTTCGAGTTAACCACACTGGTAACTCAGCTGAACGAGTTGACCACCAGAATAACATAGGTGGAAAACTAGTGCAAGAGTCCAGGGAAGTACATACTTCCTCACGAGAGGAAGCAATCTAGAGACACAGAGAACAATCGTATCGAGGACACACTCCAAATCATTCTCTAAAAGGTCACTGAACAAGATTGAATGTTTGAAGAGGTGATGGAGAGTAGTATTGTAGTATTGAATCAAATGGTTTGCTCACACTCTAGATCGATACAACTGATCAGGACATTCCTGAATTATGTGGTGCCTCCTATTCACTCAAACGAACTATTCAGGTTGTTCTATAACTCTAGGACCAACCCAACCAATGAGAAGTTAGTAAGGACTCGCGTTGTGCCATGACGTTATATAAAGCGCTTCTTGGGAGGCAACCTAAGGTTTTAAATGCTTTAACTTACTTCTATTAGTAATGGTGTGTTAGTGATGTAGGTTTCTATAAGGAAAGTGGTGAAAAATAGAGATTGGCGAGAAAATGGTCAGTCGGCGGACCGCCGAATAGGTTGGCGTGCTCGACCTGACCCGCCATTTGGCTCAACTCAAGTTTAAAATTAGAGCATGTAAAACTCAGCGACCTTGAGAAGCAGTATGGTGCGTCGCCGACCAGGTCGACGATCTCGACTTAGACCGCCATCTTGATCCCAAAAAGTTTACAAATCTTTAACAATCGGTGGAGAAAGGGACCACTCGGCGTATCATCGAGTGAATCGGCGAGTACAACTTATGTCTCCGAACGAGCGCGAACTGGACGGTTTATAATGGCCAAAAGATTCAAAACTTCAACTTCTTCACTTTCCCTCACTCTCAAATCTCCTAAACCCTCACTAAGGTATTATCTTCTTAAATTAAACATTTTTCTAGCATTTTAGTTTGGTACTTGTGTTCGGAATTGGAAAACTTTGCCGCCTAGCTTTTCAAATCGAATTTCATCAACATTGAAGGTTGGTGTCCATTTCCTACATTTACATTTGAAATTTTGTACTCATGTGCAATAATTGTCTATTAATGATATGTGTTGGGCCTCTCTATTAGGATTAGAATGTTTACATGCCGATTTAAATTGAAAATCTTGTCCGTAGTGTTTTGCTCCTCAAATGCCCGTATTTGTTGTGAATATAATTGAATGAAATCTCATTGGGTCTTGATTGTGTGTTGTTAGATTGATTGGGTGAAGTCTGAGTAACCCACGTTTGTGCTAAATGTCAAAAAATTGCTCAATGACAGAGAGGGTGACGCCACTCTTAAGAGAAAATATTGTCAAATGGCTAAATGCGGCAAATCCGGGAGAAAACTAAGTATCCCGGGGTGATGGGTAGTATGGATCTTGCTTGAATTTCATTAATGCATGCTTTGATCTTGCTTTCGGAGTTCACGAGATTGAATTCGAGATGATGAATTGAAAATGGGCACGTTGAGCCATTTGGCAAGTTGGGTCGCGCTCGTCGAATTGTTCGGTGGATCGCCCAATGTCTCCATTCCACCCTTAATATCTTGTCAAATTGGATGAGACTATAACTTTCGGCGAGAAGCCATCTGTCACCGAACGCACTCGCCGACTCACCAAAAGTACTCTTGATCGCACTCTGTATGATACCTCTGAGACCCTTATGCACTTTAACTTTCGGCGGACAAACCCTTGCTTGCCGAAACTAGTCGATGATTCATCGAAAGGACTCTCTTATCACCGACATGCCTTAATTATTTAGCCAACCCATCGGTGAGTCCAATTTAGTTCGATGACATGCCGACTTGATTGGCGAGCCTCTGCAGAGAGAATCACTATGCCTGGGTTTAAGTTATTTTCTTATCTTTTCTCGATATTTCGAAGATATGGTACGCAGCAATTTAACTGAGCAACCAGAGAAAAAGACTAAAGGCAGTACAATCAATGAAGGAGGATGAAATCCTCCAAAGAGAAAAAGGGTATAAATGTTGAACCAGTTTTTTTGAGCCGGAGGATGAGCAACCTTTGATGAATCGAATGAATCAACTCAGGGCTAGAACTCAGCCAACATCTACTGGAAATCCTTCAGCTACCACTCCTCCAACTACTGAATCAATGCCAACTCCAGCACCACCTCCAGTAGCTTCTGCACTCCCCGTAACTCCACCTCCACCCAGATTGCTGAACAGATTAAAATGATATGGTTTACGAACCATTCTAGAAGAAAAATTACTATTTGTGTAGTGTTTGGAAGGGAAGCATGCTGAGGTTCTTGACACACTCAAGTATCATGGGTTGAAGCAGTTGACTAGGCCACGGGGTCCTTACATTCCTTCCTGGGTCCGGGAATTATACTTAGCCTATAGAGAGTTGATCCCAAAGAATAAGAAGAAGGCTAGTGAGTTCCGACTGGTGAAGTCAGTTATGGGTAGAGGCAAGGAGGTGGAGTGTCACAACGATCATATTAATGTTGTATTGGGTAGACCACTGCATTCGGTATTGCCCTACCAGGGTTTGCCTATTTTTATCCTTGGATCATTTGAAGGGTTTGTTAGCTCTGATGATCTCTAATACCACCCCGAGGTGGATGGAGATAGGAGCTCCGATTGAGAAGAGGGACATGAACATTGCCTCCTGGTACTGGTTTAGCTTTATCAGTAGCACTATCATGCTATCCAAAAATGAGTCCATTCTGCGTCATCCTAAGGCGGCTTACCTTGGTTCTATCATGGCTAGGAGGCGGATCTATCTGCGACTGATAATTTCACAGGAGATGGCTATGAGAGCCAAGCAGACGTATACGTCTCTACCCTTTCCTGCTCTGATTACTGAGTTATGCCGGCGTGCTGGAGTACCCCAAGATCCTGCAAGCGATATAGAGGTCACCCCATCTTCCTCCATTGATATCCGACGTATAGAGGTCGAGTTCACACGAGAGAAGGTTGACAGGAGGAGAGCAGCTCTAGAGGTCGATGTTGACTCATTACCAGCAGAGGCACCTTCGTCTACTCCAGCTTTGGAACCTTCAGGTATACCAGCTCCTTCTTCTCTTTCACAAACTCTAGGTGCCTCTTTTTCCTCCCAGCTTCCCAGGATCACTCATGCTATGATCCTGAAGATGGGGCAGCTGGCCTATTCAACGGATGTAAGGGCCACACGAGTGGAGAGATACATCCCGGGGATGATTGACAGTGCCATCTTTACTGCACTGACTCCCCTCAAGACCACTATTGATGATTTGACTGCTTGAGGTTTCAACATTAAAAGCTAAAATAACAGAGTTGAAGAGGGACGTAGCCTATTTGAAGGCTACCGACTTCACTGCACTGATGCAGTGAGCAGATGACAGGGATGCTCCTGAGACCTCGGGGATTCCCCCAGCTACTTCCAGATATGTGCGGAGGGATGATGCAGGGCATGCAGAGTCGGAGAAAGAGACCGACGAGGAGCGGATAACAGTGCCGACTGAGACGTCTATAGCAGCTCCTAGTAGATCTGACATTTCCATTCCATCAGAGACTACTCCGGGCACTAATTCCCATGTACAGACTGCTACACCAGCCACCGAGATCCCAACAGAGAGAGACTGCATAGACAGGACCTTTCTTTACCTCCCTCTCTGTCTTATTACATTTTTACTTTTGGATACTTTTAGTTGCATTTGAGGACAAATACTTTTTATTTATGGTGGGGTGAGGCCCACAGTTATTGTGTTGTGTTTTCTGTATATATTTGGGTTGTTTTGCTTTAAAACTATGATTACACTAATTTTTGTGAATGTTTAAGCTTATGGTTTCTTTTGTTTTTAATTGCAAAATGATTTTGATTTTGATCCGTCCGGAAAAAAAAATTGCCACCTCTTCTGTGTGAATGTGGCTGTTGTTTTGCAAAATTTACGTCTTTGTCCCGATCAATACCGATGACTTGAATAGTGCATACAATCGAACGAACATGAATGCACGGCTATGATGAGGACAAATGAAGTTGCATAGACAATATGTGAACTCTTTGCATCTAGTTGTGATTAGCCATTTATCAAATTGAGTCTCTTGTGATGATCGTTGCACACTTGCGAAAGTGTGGAGTCTTGTTTGACTTTAGTGTCGATGCCTTGTGTAATGATCTTACTTTGAACCATGCATAATAGATCCTAGAATTTTCCCCGTTGGTCCAATCAACTAAGTGATGCCATCTCTTGATATGATCTTAGGCAACTTCAAAGAGTGAGCCAATTTGACATATACCTATTTTGTGACCTACCCTGTGAGTATGTGATTCTCTTTTGAACACCCCTTGATCCTTACCTTTTTAGAAGAAACTTGATGAAGCCAGAACCTTTCTTTATCCACTACCTATAATACTCTTGAATTGTGGTTAGATGAATAGCCAACTTAGGCCAAAAGTCTAAGTTGGGGGTGGGGTGAGAAGAAAAGGGAAGTCAAGAAGTGCAAATAAAGTCTCCTCTTACTCATGGTTTTAAGAAAATTTGAACCCCTCCATATAAAAAAAAATAAAAAAGAAAGTTGTGGAATAAAAGTACAAAATAAATGGGGTTCCCAAACAATCCATGGGAAGTGAATAATAGGATGACTTATGACCAGTAAAGAAAAAGATGAAAGAAGAGGAAAGGAAGTGTTGTGAGCACCACATTTCATGAGGATGAAAGTCACTGAGCCTAAATGGCCATACCTTTGCACTTAGCCCCATTACAAGTCTTGAAAATACCTTTTTGATCTTGAGTGAGCTGAAACAAATGTTGATTGGAAAATACGGGTAAACCTATGGGTGAAAGCTTGCATTGTGTTCTTCTTTGAGAAAGTGAGCGTTGCATCTTATTCCGAAGCTTTAAACTGTGAACCATTGTGTGATTATGGAATCATTCTTTTTGTGAAGGCATTTGAACACTTTGGTTGAGCTTGAAATTGCAATTAAAACATGCATTGTGAGCATGAGGTTCTTTGATATTGGTGTGTCACAACTTGAAACTTTGGGTACACATTTGATCCTTGCATAAGTAAATTGAATCTTGTTGTGTGCATTCATGATTAAGTCTTGTGTAGCACTGTTCAAGACACCTTTTTTGAATGACTAAACTTGAGTTTGCTTGAGCACAAGCAAAAGTTTAAGTTTGGGGTGTTGATGAGGCCACAAATTGGACTCATTTAGGGCTATATTTTATTAGATATTGTGTCCTCAAATTCTTATTCTATCTTAATATCTGATAAAACACTTAAGTTTTAGGTATTTGAAGTTTGAAGGAAAGCATGGACACTATGTTGCAAAAAGGAATGAGAAGGCTGAAAAGAACGAAGAAACGAAGGTCTGCGAATCGTTGAACACATTCGGTGAATCACCAACAGATCGCATATTCGTCTTTTGTTCTAGTGTGCTGAGCCATGAAGAAAAGGAGAATATCGGCGATGAAAAGGAGTAGTAGGCGTATCGCCGAACGACTCCGCGAAGTAGTGCTATATCTCCCAATTATCCAAGACACAAAGACGCTGAAGGCAACTGATTAAAGGCGACAAAGTAGACCATAGGACGGATCGCTGAGTGCCTCAACAATTTTCACTAATGTCACTGAAAGATCCCTTAGAGCAAAATTTCTAAAAACTATAAATACTAGTTCAGTTTTTATTCATGCAATTTTTTTTACATTGTTTTACCTAATTTTTAGATTATCAAGTTCAGACAGAGAATTGGGATATATTTTGTACTCTGAGTTTGAGAGGGTTTTAAGAAGTTGAAGAAGAAAAGGGTTTCATCTCTTTCAATTTGGGAGTGGGTCTCTTGGATTCTTCACTCTTTGCCTAAATTGAGACTTAAATCTTCATACCCAGCTGATTTCAACATCATTTAAGTTATAAATTTCTATCTCTTGATGAGTGGCTAAAAACACCAATTATTGGGGTGTGATTAAGCAAATATGGGTTAAGATTGTTGTTGGGTCTTGCTTGATGATAGATTAGATATAGTTTAATGGTGATTTCGTCTAGTAGTTATGGATGAATTTAATAAATTTGTAGTTGCAAATACAAGTTTATTTATTGTGTTTTCGGCTTGCTCGAGAGTGAAGTCGTGAAACCAAGACTACTAGATTGATGGCCTAAGGAATGCGTTGACATGAGGTTCAACTCGAGAGAGTGAACCCTAGTCCCATATCCTAACACTCAGTTCGAGAGAATGAGTCGGGTAAGGCGTAGGCTGGTCTTCATGCGGCAAGTGGGTGTTCGAGATGACCCCATTTCAAACGGGGTAAGTTGCTCGAAAGAGAATTTATTCCCACGTAACGCTTTGCCCAGTCACTATTACTCTATAAAATTTCTATCAAAAGCATGTATCCAACAATTTGTTCTATCTCGTATTCCGGTCACATCCCACGAATACCCCTCTCATTGCTTAGGTTTCTTTTTTTAATTTTGTTGTGTTTACTTACTAGTGACAATACCTCCATTGTTAATTGATACTTTTGTGTCCCCTTTTACTTATGAAGTTGTTAATCTTTAACTTCTTCAGGTGCGATTAGTTTTAGCACATTTGCGCTTAACCACTAATTTTCATGCCCACTACCTTGGGACACGACCCCAACCGTTGTTTGGGGTACTATACTATCGCACGATTGTAAACACTCGTATTGGAAGTTGTGTCGTTGATTATGCAAAACATAAAAATGGTGTCGCTGCAAGGGAGTGGTGTTACGTGAAAGCTTTTGGTTTAAGTCAAATTCTGCTTTCAATAATCGTAATTTACTAATCTTATTTTTAGTTTCGTTTTTCTCTAAATTTGTTAGTGTAGGTAGGTTCCGTGAAGATGGATGATGGGATTGGTGGCAACTCGATTAAGTTGAGCCAAGGAGTCAAGAGAGACTTCGAGTTAACTGCACTGGTAACTCAGGTGAACGAGTTGACCACCAGAATAACAGAGGTGGAAACCCAGTGCAATAGTTCAGGGAGGTACATACCTTCTCACGAGAATAAGCAATCTAGAGACAGGGACATCAATCGTATTGAGGACACACTCCAAATCATTCTCCAAAAGGTCACCGAACAAGATCGAATGTACAAAGAGATGACAGAGAGTATTGCAGTGTTGACTCAAATAGTTGGCTCACACTCTAGATCGATACAACTCATAAGGACACTCTTGAATTATATGGTGCCTCCTCTTCACTCAAACGAACTATTCGGGTTGTCCGGTAGATCTAGGACCACCCCAACCAATGGAGCGTGAGTAAGGACTCGCGTCGTACCACGACGTTAACTAAGAAGCTTCTTGGAAGGCAACCTAAGGTTTTAAATTCTTTAACTTACTTCTATTAGTAATGGTGTGTAAGTGATGCAGGTTTGAATGAGGAAAGTGGTGAAAAATAGAGATTGGCGAGAAAATGGTCAGTCGGCGGACCACCGAACAGGTCGGCGTGAACAACCTGACCCGCTGTTTGGCTCAACTCAAGTTTAAAATTAGAGCATATAAAACTCAGCGACCTTGAGAAGCAGTTCGGAGCGTCGCCGACTAGGTCGGCGATCTCGACTTAGCCCGCCATCTTGATCCCAAAACATTTAGAAATCTTTAAAAATCGGTGGAGAAAGGGACCACTCAGCATATCGCCGAGTGAATCTGCTAGTACAACTAACGTCGCTGAACTAGCGCGAACTGGACGGTTTATAATGGCTAAAAGATTCAAAACTTCAACTTCTTCACTTTCCCTCGCTCTAAAATCTCCTAAACTCGCACTAAGGTAGTATCTTCTTAAATTTAGCATTTTAGTTTGGGACTTGTGCTCGGAATTAGAATACTTTGCCGCCTAGCTTTTCAAATCGAATTTAATCAACATTAAAGGTTTGTGTCATTTTCCTACACTTACATTTTAAAGTTTTGTAATCATGTGCAATAATTGTGTATTAGCCATGTGTGTTGGGCCTCTCTCCTAGGATTAGAATGTTTACATGCCTATTTCAATTTGAAAATCTTACCCGTAGTGTTTTACTCGTCAAATGCCCGTATTTGTTGTGACTATAATTTAATGAAATCTCATTGGGTCTTGATTGTGTGTTGTTAGATTGATTGGGTGAAGTCTGAGTAGCCCACATTTTTGCTAAATGTTGAAAACTTGCTCAATGACAGAGCGGGTGACGCCACTCTTAAGAGCAAATATTGTCAAATGGCTAAATGCGGCAAATTCGGGAGAAATCTAAGTATCTCGGGGTGATGGGTAGTACGGTTCTTTCTTGAATTTCATTAATGCATGCTTTGATTTTGCTTTCGGGGTTCACGGGATTGAATTCGAGATGATTGATTGAAAATGGGCACGTTGAGACATTTGGCGAGCTGGGTCAAGCTCGTCGAATCGTTCGGCGGATCGCCCATTGTCTCCATTCTTCCCTTAATATCTTGTCAAATTGGAGGAGACTGTAACTTTCAACGTGAAGCCATCAGTCACCGAACGCACTTGGCGACTAATCAAAAGTACTCTTGATCGCCCTTTGTATGCTACCCCTGAGACCCATATGCACTGTAACTTTTGGCGGACAAACCCTTGCTTGCCGAAAGTAGTCGGTGATTCGCCGAAAGGACTCTCTTATTGCCGACTTGCCTTATAGCCAACCCATCGGTGAGTCCAATTGAGGTCACCGATGTGGTTCGGCGACACGCCGACTTGATTGGCGAATCTATCTGCAGAGAGAATCACTATGCCTGAGTTTAAGTTGTTTTCTTATCTTTTCTCGATCTTTTGCAGATATGGTATGCACCAATTTAACTGAGCAACCACAGAAGAAGTCTAAAGGCATTACAATAAATGAGGGAGGATCAAATCCTCCAAAGAGAAAAAAAAATGACCTACAATCGGGATATACAGGGAAACGAAAGAAGCACATAGCTAGGAAGCGTATAAATGTTGAAACAACTTTTTTTGAGCCGGAGGATGAGCAAATTTTGATGAATCAAAGGAATGAACTCAGGGCTAGAACTCAGCCCACATCTATCGGAACTCCTTCAGCTCACTCCTCCAATAACTGAATAAATGCCAACTCGAGCACCACCTCTTGTGGCCCCTGCACTCCCTGTAGCTCCACCTCCACCCAGATTGCATAATAGATTAAAAGGCGATGGTTTACGAACCATTCTAGAAGAAAAATTACTATATGTGGAGGGTTTGGAAGGTAAGCACGCTGAGGTGCTTGACACACTCAAGTATCATGGGTTGGACCAGTTCACTACGCCATGGGGCCCTTACATTCCTTCCCAGGTCCGTGAATTTTACATAGCCTATGGAGAGTTTGTCTCAAAGAATAAGAAGAAGGCTAGTGAGTTCCGATCGATGAAGTCTGTTATGGGTAGAGGCAAGGAGGTGGAGTGTCACAGCGATCATAATAATTTTTTATTGGGTCGACCGCTGCACTCGGTACTGCCCTACCAGGGTTTTCCTATTGTTCCGTCTCTGGATGATTTGAAGGGTTTGTTAGCTCCGATGATCTCTAACACCACCCCGTGGTGGATAGAGGAAGGAGCTCTGATTGAGAAGAAAGACATGAACATTGCCTCCTGGTACTGGTTAGGCTTCATCAATAGGACTATCATGCTATCCCAAAATGAGTCCATTCTGCATCATCCTAAGGCGGCTTGCCTTGGTTCTATCATGGCTAGAAGGTTGATCGACTTGGGACTGCTACTTTCACAGGAGATGTCTACGAGAGCCAAAGAGACGCAGACGTCTCTGCCCTTTCATGTTCTATTACTGAGTTATGCTGGCGTGCCGAAGTACCCCAGGATCCTGCTAGCGATATAGAGGTCACCCCATCTTCCTCCATCGATATCCGGCATATAGAGGTCGAGTTCACATGAGAGGACGTTGACAAGAGGAGAGCAACTCCAGCAGATACTTCTCCAGAGGTCGATGTTGACTCATTACTAGTAGACGCACCTTTGTCTACTCCGGCTTTGGAACCTTCATGTATACCCGCTCCTTCTTCTCCTTCAGATACTCCAGGTGCCTCCTCTTCCTTCCTACCTAAAAGGATCACTCATGCTATGATCCTGAAGATGGGGCAACTGGCCTATTAAGCGGATGTTGGGGTGATCTGATTGAAGAGATCCATCCTAGGGATGATTGATAGTGCCATATTGACTGCACTGACGCCTCTTAGGACCATTGTTGATGACCTGACTGCCAGAGTCACTGCTTGTGAGAGCAAACAGGGGGAAACACACGATGTTTCAGCATTAAAGGCCGAAACAATAGAGTTGAAGTAGGACGTAGCCTATTTGAAGGCTACTGACTTCACTGCATTGATACATGGAGAAGATGACAGGGATGCTCCTGAAACCTTGGGGATTCCCCCAACTAATACCGTAGATATGCAGAGGGATGATGCAGGGCATGCAAAGTCGGAGACAGAGACCTATGAGGAGCGGATAACAGTGTTGGATGAGTCGTCCATAGCAGCTCCTAGTGGATCTGGCATTGCCATTCCGTCTGAGACTACTCCAGTAACTAATGCCCATGTTTAGAATGCTACACCAGCCACCGAAACCCTGACAGAGAGAGACTGCTTAGACATGACCTTTCTTTACCTCCCTCTCTGTCTTATTACATTTTTACTTTTGGATACTTTTAGTTGCATTTGAGGACAAATACTTTTTAATTGTAGTGGGGTGAGGCCCACAATTTTGTGTTGTGTTTTATGTATATATTTGGGTTGTTCTACTTTAAAATTGTGATTACACTACTTTTTGTGGATGTTTGAACTTATGGCTCCTTTTGTTTTGAATTGCAAAATGATTTTGATTTTGATCCGTTCGAAAAAAAATAAAATTGCCACCTGTTGTGTGTGAATGTGGCTGTTCTTTTGGAAAATTTAAGTCTATATCCTGATCAATACCGATGAGTTGAATAGTGATTACAATCGAATGAACATGAATGCGCGACTACGATGAGGCCAAATGAAGTTGCATAGACAATACGTGAATTCTTTGCATCTCCTTGTGATTAGCCATTTATCAAATTGAGTCTCTTGTGATGATCGTTGCACACTAGCGAAAGTGTGGAGTTTTGTTTGACTTTACTATCGATGCCTTGTGTAATGAGCTTACTTTGAACCATGCATGCTAGATCCTAAAATTTTCCCCATTGGTCCAATCAACTAAGTGATGCCATCTCTTGATATGACTTAGGCAACTTCTAAGAGTGTGAGAAAATTTGACATATACTTCTTTTGTGACCTACCTTGTAAGTGTGTGATTCTCTTTTGAACATCCCTTGATCCTTACCTTTTTTTATAAGAAACTTGATGAAGCCAAAACCTTTCTTTATCCACTAACTATAATCCTCTTGAATTGTCGTTAGTTGAATAGCCAACTTAGGCCAAAATCCTAAGTTTGGGGTGTGGTGAAAAGAAAGGGGAACTCAAGAAGTGCAAACAAAGTCTCCTCTTACCCATGGTTTTAAGAAAAATGGAACCCCTCCATATAAAAAAATGGAAAAGAAAGTTGTGGAATAAAAGTAAAAAAGAAATGGGGTTCCCAAACAATCCATGCAAAGTGAATAATAGGATGACTTATGAGCAGTAAAGAAAAAGATAAAAGAAGAGCAAAGGAAGTGTTGTGAGCACCACATTCAATGAGGATGAAAGTTACTAAGCCTAAATGAACATACCTTTGCACTCAGACCCATTACAAGCCCTGAGAAGACCTTTTTGATCTTGAGTGAGCTGAAACAAATGTTGTTTGGAAAATATGGGCAAACCTATGGGTGAAAGCATACATTGTGTTCTTCTTTGAGAGAGTGAGAGTGGAATCTAATTCCGAAACTTTAAACTGTAAAGCATTGTGTGAGTATGGAATCATTCTTTCTGTGAGGGCATTGGAACACTTTGGTTGATCTTGAACTTGCAATTGAAGCATGTATTGTGAGAATGAGGTTCTTTGATATTGGTGTGTCACAACTTCAATCTTTGGGTACACATTTGATCTTTGCATAAGTAAATTGAGTCTTTTTGTGTGCATTCATGATTGAGTCTTGTGTAGCGCTATTCAAGACACCCTTTCTGAACGACTGAAATTGAGTTTGCCTGAGGACAAGCAAAAGTTTAAGTTCTAGGTGTTGACGAGTCCACAAATTATACTCATTTAGGGCTATATTTTAATAGATATTGTGTCCTCAAATGCCTATTTTATCTTAATATCTTATGAAAACACTTAAGTTTGAGGTATTTGAAGTTTGAAGGAAAGCATGGACACTACGTTGCAAAAAGGAATGAAAAAGCTGAAAAGAACAAAGAAACGAAGGTCTGCAAATCGCTGAACATATTCGGTGAATCGCCAACAGATCGCATATTCGCCTTTTGTTCTAGTGTGTTCAGCCATGTAGAAAAGGAGAAAATCAGCGATGAAAAGGGGCAGTCGGCGTATCGCCGAAAGACTCTGAGAAGTAGTGCTACATCGCCCAATTATCCAGGACACAAAGACGTTGAAGGCAACTGATGAAAGGCTATGAAACAAACCATAGGGCGGATCGCCGAATACATCGGTGATTTTCACTAATTTCGTCGCATGATCCTTCAGAGCATGTTTTCTGAAAACTATAAATACTAGTTTAGTTTTTATTCTTGAAGAATTTTTTACATTGTTTTACCTAATTTTTAGATTATCAAGTTGAGACAGAGATTTGCGAGATATTTTGTACTCTGAGTTTGAGAGGGTTTTAAGAACTTGAAGAAGAAAAGGGTTTCATCTCTTTCAATTTGGTAGTGAGTCTCTTGGATTCTTCACTCTTTGCCTAAATTGAGACTTAAATCTTCATACCCAGTTGATTTCAGCGACAATGAAGGTATAATTTTTTATCTCTTGATGAGTGGCTAAAAATCCCATTTCTTGGGGTGTGCTTTAGCGAATATGGGTTAAGATTGTTGTTGGGTCTTGCTTGCTGATAGATTAGATGTAGTTTAATGGCGATTTCATCTTGTAGTTGCGGATGAATTTAACAAATTTGTAGTTGCAAATATAAGTTTATTTATTGTGTTTTCGGGTTGCTCGAGAGAGAAGTCGCGAAAGAAAGACTACTAGATTGATGGCCTAAGGAATGGGTCGACATGAGGTTCAGCTCGAGAGAGTGAACCCTAGTCCCATATCCTAACACTCAGCTCGAGAGAGTGAGTGGGGTAAGGCGTAGGTTGGTCTTCATGCGACAAGTGGGTGTCCGAGAGGAACCCATTTGAAATGGGGTAAGTTGCTCGAGAGAGAATTTATTCCCATGTAAAGCTTAGTCTAGTCACTATTACTCTATAAATTTTCTATCAAAATCAGGTATCCAACTATTTTTTCTATCCCGAATTACGGTCACATCACAGGAATCCCCCTCTCATTCTTAGGTTTCTTTGTTAATTTTATTGTTTTTACTTACTAGTGACAAAAACCCCATTGTTAATTGACACTTTTGTGTCCCCTTTTACTTACGATGTTGTTAATCGTTAACTTCTTTAGGTATGATTAGTTCTAGCACATTTGATCTTAACCACTAATTTTCTCACCCACTCCATTGGGACACGACCCCAACCATTGGTTGGGTTACTATACTATTGCACGATTGTAGACACTCGTGCTGAAAGTTGTGTCGTTGATTGTGCAACACATCAAAATGGCACTGCTTCTGGGGAGTGGTGTTACGTGAAAGTTTTTGGTTTAAGTCAAATTTTTCTTTCAATAATCGTAGTTTACTAATCTTATTTTCAGCTTTGTTTTTCTCTAAATTTGTTAATATAGGTAGGTTCCTTGATGATGGATGATGGGAATGGTGGCAACTTGGCTGAGTCGAGCCAAGAAGTCAAGAGAGACTTCGAGTTAACTACACTGGTAACTCAGCTGAACGATTGACCACCAGTATAACAGAGGTGGAAAACCAGTGCAAGAGTCCAAGGAGGTACATACCTCCTCACGAGAGGAAACAATCTAGAGACATGGAGAACAATCGTATCGAGGACACACTCCAAATAATTCTCCAAAAGGTCACCGAACAAGATCGAATGTTTGAAGAGGTGACAGAGAGTATTGCAGTGTTGAATCAAATGGTTGGCTCACACTCTAGATCGATACAACTGATCAGGACACTCTTGAATTATGTGGTGCCTCCTTTTCACTCAAACAAACTATTGGGGTTGTCCGGTAACTCTAGGACCAACCCAACCAATGGGGAGTGAGTAAGGACTCACGTCGTGCCACGAAGTTAACTAAGGAACTTCTTGGGAGGCAACCCAAGGTTTTAATTCTTTAACTTATTTCTATTAGTAATGGTGTGTTAGTGATGCCGGTTTGAATGAGGAAAATAGTGATTGGCGAGAAAATGGTCAGTCGGCGGACCACCGAATAGGTCGGTGTGCCTGACCTGACCCGCCGTTTGGCTTAACTCAAGTTTAAAATTAGAGCATATAAAACTCAGTGACCTTGAGAAGGAGTTCGACGCGTCGCCAACCAGGACGACGATCTTGACTTAGACCGCCATATGTATCCCAAAAAGTTTAGAAATCTTTAACAATCGGTGGAGAAAGGCAACGCTCGGCATATCGCCGAGTGAATCGTCGAGTACAACTAACATCGCCAAACGAGCGCGAACTGCACGATTTATAATGGCCAAAAGATTCAAAACTTCAACTTCTTGACTTTTCCTCGCTCTCAAATCTCCTAAACTCGCACTAAGGTAGTATCTTATTAAATTTAGCATCTTTCTAGCATTTTAGTTTGGGACTTGTGCTCGGAATTGGAATACTTTGTCGCCTAGATTTTCAAATCGACTTTAATCAACATTGAAGGTTGGTGTCTTTTTCCAACATTTACATTTGAAAGTTTTGTACTCATGTGCAATAATTGTCTATTAGTCATGTGTGCTAGGCCTCTCTGCTAGGATTAGAATGTTTACATGTCTATTTCAATTGGAAAATCTTGCCCGTAGTGTTTTTCTCATCAAATGCCCGTATTTGTTGTGATTATAATTGAATGAAATCTCATTGGGTCTTGATTGTGTGTTGTTAGATTGATTGGGTGAAGTCAGAGTAGCCCACATTTGTCATAATGCCGATTATTTGCTGAATGACAGAGCGGGTGACGACACTCTTAAGAGCAAATATCGTCTAATGGCTAAATGCAACAAATTCAAGAGAAATCTAAGTATCCCAGGGTGATGGGTAGTATGGGTTTTGCTTGAATTTCATTAATGCATGCTTTGATTTTGCTTTTGGGGTTCACGGGATTGAATTCGAGATGATGGATTGAAAATGGGCACGTTGAGCCATTTGGCGAGCTGGGTCGAGCTCGTCTAATCGTTCGGGTGATCGTCCAATGTCTCCATTCCGCACTTAATATCTTGTAAAATTGGATGAGACTATAACTTTTAGCGAGAAGCCATCAGTCGCCGAACGCACTCGGAGTCTCTCCGAAAGTACTCTTGATCACCCTCTGTATGCTACCCCTGAGACCCTTATGCACTGTAACTTTTGGCAGACAAACCCTTGCTTGCCGAAAGTAGTCAGTGATTCGCCGAAAGGACTCTCTTCTCTCCGACTTGTCTTAATTATTTAGCCAACCCATCAATGAGTCTGATTTAGTTCACCGATGTGGTTCGGTGACACGTCGACTTGATTAGCGAGTCTATCTGCAGAGAGAATCACTATGCCTGAGTTTAAGTTGTTTTCTTATCTTTTATCGATCTTTTCCAGATATGGTACACACTAATTTAACTAAGCAACCACAGAAAAAGACTAAAGGTATTACAATCAATGAAGGAGGATCAAATCCTCCAAAGAGAAAAAGGGATGATCTCCAACCGAGATATAAAGGAAAACGAAAGAAGCACATAGCTAGGAAGGGTATAAATGTTGAACCAGAATTTTCTGAGCCGGAGGGTGAGCAACCTTTGATGAATCAAAGGAATGAACTCAGGGCTAGAACTCAGCCCACATCTACCGGAACTCCTTCAACTGCCACTCCTCCAACTACTGAATCAATGTAAACTCCAGCACCAACTTCAGTGGCCCCTACACTCCCCGTAGCTCCACCTCCACCCATATTGCTGAAATGATCAAAAGGTGGTGGTTTAAGAAACATTCTAGAAGAAAAATTACTATATGTGGTGGGTTTGGAAGGTAAGCACGCTGAGGTGCTTGACATACTCAAGTATCATGGGTTGGAGCAATTCACTAGGCCACGGGGATTCCCCACGCTACTACTGGAGATGTGCAGAGGGATGATGCAGGGTGTGCAGAGTCGGAGATAGAGACCTACGAGGAGTGGATAACAGTGTCGACTAAGTCGTCCATAGCAGCTCCTAGTGGATCTGGCATTGCCATTCCATCTGAGACTACTCCAGTAACTAATGCCCATGTACAGAATGCTACACCAGTCACCGAGACCCCGACAGAGAGAGAGAATGCTTAGACAAGACCTTTCTTTACCTCCCTCTCTGTCTTATTACATTTTTCTTTTGGATACTTTTAGTTGCATTTGAGGACAAATACTTTTTATTTGTGGTGGGGTGAGGCCCATAGTTTTTGTGATGTGTTTTGTGTATATAGTTGGGTTTTTTCTACTTTAAAAATGTGATTACACTGCTTTTTGTGGATGTTTGAGCTTATGGATCCTTTTTTTTTCCATTACAAAATGATTTTGATTTTGATCCATCCGAAAAAAATAAAATTGCCACCTCTTGTGTGTGAATGTGGTTGTTCTTTTTTCAAAATTTAAGTCTATTTCCCGATCAATACCGATGACTTGAATAGTGCTTACAATCGAACGAACATAAATACGCGGCTACGATCAGGCCAAATGAAGTTTCATAGACAATATGTGAACTCTTTACATCTCGTTGTGATTAGCCATTTATCAAATTGAGTCTCTTGTGATGATCGTTGCACACTAGTGAAAATGTGGAGTCTTGTTTGACTTTAGTGTTGATGCCTTGTGTAATGAGCTTACTTTGAACCATGTATGATAGATCCTAGAATTTACCCTGTTGGTCCTATCAACTAAGTGATCCCATCTCTTGATATGATCCTAGGCAACTTCTAAGAGTGTGAGCCCATTTGAAATATACCTCTTTTGTAACCTACCGTGTGAGCGAGTGATTCTCTTCTGAACACTCCTTGAGCCTTACCTTTTTTTAGAAGAAACGTGATGAAGCCAGAACCTTTCTTTATCCACTACCTATAATTCTCTTGAATTGTGGTTAGTTGAATAGCCAACTTAGGCCAAAAGCTTAAGTTAGGGGTGTGGTGAAAAGAAAGGGGAACTCAAGAAGTGCAAAGAAAGTCTCCTCTTACCCATGGTTTTAAGAAAAATGGAACGCCTCCATATAAAAAAAATGAAAAATAAAAATGTGGAATAAAAGTACAAAAGAAATAAGTTCCCAAACAATCCATGGGAAGTGAATAATAAGATGACTTATGAGCAGTAAAGAAAAAGATAAAAGAAGAGCAAAGGAAGTGTTGTGAGCACCACATTCAATGAGGATGAAAGTTACTAAGCCTAAATGAACATACCTTTGCACTCAGCCCCATTTCAAGCCTTGAGAAGATCTTTTTGATCTTGAGTGAGCTGAAACAAATGTTGATTGGAAAATATGGGCAAACCTATGGGTGAAAGCATACATTGTGTTCTTCTTTGAGAGAGTGAGAGTGGCATATGATTTTGAAGTTTTAAACTGTGAACCATTGTGTGATTATGGAATCATTCTTTTTGTGAGGGCATTTGAACACTTTGGTTGAGCTTGAACTTGCAATTGAAGCATGTATTGTGAGAATGAGGTTCTTTGATATTGGTGTGTCACAACTTCAATCTTTAGGTACACATTTGATCTTTGCATAAGTAAATTGAGTCTTGTTTTGTGCATTCGTGATTGAGTCTTGTGTAGCACTGTTCAAGACACCCTTTTTGAACGACTGGACTTGTGTTTGCTTGAGGACAAGCAAAAGTTTAAGTTCGGGGTGTTGATGAGTCCACAAATTGGACTCATTTAGGGCTATATTTTAATAGATATTGTTTCCTCAAATGCTTATTTTATCTTAATATCTGATGAAAACACTTAAGTTTCAGGTATTTGAAGTTGAAGGAAAGCAAGGACACTACGTTACAAATGGAATGAAAAGGCCGAAAAGAACGAAGAAACGAAGGTCTGCGAATCGCCAAACACATTCGGCGAATCGCCAACAGATCGCATATTCTCTTTTTGTTTCAGTGTGCTGAGCCTTGAAGAAAAGGAGAAAATAAGCGATGAAAAGGAGCAGTCGGTGTAGCGACCCTTTCGAAAATATACTACCACTTGAACAAGAAATATAATTAAGTACTTGCGACATTTAAAAGAGGTTAACTATGGCCATATTGATTTTAATCTAGTAGAGGGATTAGATTCATAACAAACTCCAACTAAAAAAAAAAATTAGCAACTAACCGACCAGATCTTCGTGCATATATTAACCTCACACTAGAGGGTGAAATAACAAGAATATCACAAGCTTCCAAGTACCGAAATCAGCCGGCTCATGCTTCACACAACTTTCAAGACATATAGCAAACTAGTATATTACAAGGCTTGGGTTTACACACCCCAAAAAGATAAAAACATATAACCATACTTATATTAC
>JAJOOO010020526.1:0-19628 GCA_029582685.1 Solanum piurae
TTAAGCAAGAATCTGAATACTAAGTATAACCGTAAACAGAGGGTTCTAAGTGATGAAATAGTCATGAGATGGTTAAGATTCTTATCCTACATAACTACATATGAACAGATAAAATCACATGACAAACAACTAAATTAAAACTTCAAACAGGGATAAGAAAAATACCAAGTAATACACAAAATCTGAACCATAAGGCGAAAAACACTATTAACAGAGATGAACGAAGATCGAGAAAGGATTTTTACCTTCTTCGGAGCAGCGATACTAGGACGACGAGCTTAACCACGAAGAACTAACACCACTGTGAGCCTATTTTGATGAGCTCCAAATTAATAAAACAACTTCGAATTCTAATAGATGAGACTCAAACTCTTTTTCTTTTCTTTTTTCTTTTTTCTCTTTCCGATTGTGTTTTTCTGTCTCTCTTCCAAGACGTTAACAAAAGGAGAGTATATATAGGAAGATAATGGGATCGATTAGGGGGGAAACTGTTGAGCAAAAATTCAAAATCTTTTGAAATTTTTCCTCTTTTCAAAAGCAAACAGTAGAAAGGATGGTGAGTTTTGACAAAAGGGGACGAGGGGACGGGATGAGTATGGATCTGCGGATTTCTCGCCGGATTTTCTGTGTTTCGTTTACAGCCTTCTGCTTGCTGTTCTTGCGTGGAGAGGAAGAAGAAGCAGAGTGGGGTCGGTTGAGTTTGGATGTATTGTTGTGCGCATTGGGTCGTCTGTATAGTTGCTGTTGTTTGTTGAATTGGGTTGGGTATTAGAATTGGCTGGGCTGAGATTGTGTAAAAGAAGAAATGGGCCTGGGGAATTGCTGAATTGTTATTGTATTGGGTTTTTTCGGTGGGCTGATTAGAATTAGGTTGTGACAATGGCCCAAAGCTGGTCCAAAAGTGAGTTAAGGTAAGGTAAAAATAAAATTAAGGCGAGTTAATATAAATTAATTCGGTAAAAATTTAAATAAGACGAGTTAATATAAGTTAATTAATGAGCTTCTTAATCTTGACGAAATAAAATAATTAATTTACTTGTAAACAAATTTACCCAAAAACATAAACATAACTTAAACTTAATCAAACAAATACTTAATTAAGCAAAAAATCTTTTTGAGATGATTTTCGAATATTCTTAAATTATACTAATTATATACATAATTATAAAATAATTAACTTGATTCTAAACTAATTAACTCGAAATATAATCTATTAATTAATTTAAACTAAATAATCAAATATTAGGCTAAAACTAAAATACTTTTGGGACAATTTTTGAACATACTAATTATATAAATAATTATGTAAACATATATATTATTTAAAAATTATAAGAAGTGACTAAACTATTTATAATAAAAAAAAAAAAAATTGAATTTTATAAAGTCAATTATTTCAACTTGTTAGGAATTTAAGAAGCTCAATGATTAATTTATGTTGTGGAGGGTCAAAATTGGGTGTCAACAATACTTAAAATCATATGGTTCATAAGCGACGATCCTATTTAACAACAACCAAAGATAGTTACACATAATGTTGTAGTTTTGCGTATTTGATAATTATTATGTTTTAAAAAATTAAACTATATATTTAAATAATTAAGTGATATCCCTAGTTAACAACAAGCTAAGAGTATTTCAAAAAAAAAAAAAAACTAAGAGAGTGTTTACGCATTAATGTTGTAGTCTTGCGCCTCTATATTATATCTACTTGATAACTTATGAATTATTATTGATACTTGCTATTAATATTAGCTCTAATTATATAATTTAATGAATTATTGTGTTTAAATAAATTTAAATTATATATTATTATTTTTTAATATAATCTAAAAATATTACAATAAAAACAGTCAAAACTCAAAACACTTTATAGAGACCAATATATTATAGAAATCATAAGATTCATATATAACTTATAAGTATCAATCCTAATTAATTACACTAAACATTTGTATACTATATATGTTCAATTAAAAATAGACCCTCTATATTTCGAAATCAAACATTCGTAATGTTATTTCTAATTTCCTAAAAAAAATATAAACATGGTATAGAATAAATGTTCTACATAAATGAAATTCTATCTAACTAATTATATATACATAATTTTAAAGCAAGAAAATAAATAAAAAGAAATTATATATAATAAATATTACATTTAAATAAAATTATAAATAATGTACGTATTAAAATTAAAAGAAAGTTATTACTAACCGTTGATATATCTTATTAATTAATTTGTATCACTTAACATTTTAAAAAAATATTAATTATTTTTTAATCAAATGCATGAATGAAATTTTATTTTCATTTTAAAATTTTGTTTAGAATAATGTCACAAAAACTATTTTTTATAATTTTAGGTCATCGTTTAATAATTTATTTTAATATATTTAGTTATAGATAAACTCATTGAAATTGTAAGTATAGAATTTTCACAGTACCTGAAGCGTAAGTGTTTTATTTTATAATATGAATAGTGTATTTAAAATTGAATTATAATATAAAAGTTTTTAATATATTAATTATTTATATACAAAAAATATGAAAATAAATCTCAAAAATAGTGTTTTTTTTCTCTTATCTTATAGAATTGCTTTATTGGAGACATAAAGTAGATATTTATTCTTGTTAGTTTCTTTTTTAATTTACTCCACATTTTTATTTTTATTTTAAAAAGAGCCAGGAGAATAAAAAAAAAGGTAAGGTAAAGAAGTAGAATGACGAAAAATGAGAAGAAAAATGAATTTGACGCAGAAACAAAACTGTTAAATATTTTATTACGTGAGATCCAAAACATTAATCTTATCAAAATAATAAATGCTTTATACAATTTACTAGAAAAGAGCAAGCCTTAATTTTATTTCTTTATTTTGAAGAAAAAAGGTTATAATTGTCTTTTCAAAATTCTGGCTAAATTCTGACCAAAATTTTCTGGATGTTTAGCATCTCTCATAAAATAAATTGATGGTATAGATTAACGTGTCTTAGTATTTGTATTGATATTTATTATTATTTTTACACACACATTTTTAGTGTCTGAAATGAATTAGAAGTGTAATCTTAATGAACAACGAAAAAAATTCATGATTATCAAATTATATAAAATGAATAAGGCTACTTCAATTTTTATTAATCTTATTGTTTATAAATATGATGACTTTAAAATGTGGTTAGTAAAGATTCAGAATTGCATAAAACTTGTTTAAGTTAATAGCTTTAAAGCTTGTGTAAATTAATAGAGTAACTAAAATGAGCATCACTAAAGTTTTATATGTATACTTTTTCTATATTCCCCTTCATCGCACTTGTCTATCAACTTTAAGTTTTAGAGTTGATTGATTCTAGTGAAAAGAAAAGAAGTTGAATCATTCTATTAAAAAAAGAATTGGAGTTGAATCACAAATATATTTATATATTATGATTTTTTGATAATTTTAATTAAAAGTTGTTCTGATTATTCTTTTTTATATATATAATATAGTAACAATGATTTTTCATTTCAAATCAACTTGGACATATAACAAAATTATTTAGCTTTTCAGACTTTGCAAGTGTACTTTTAGCAAAACATTTTCGAAGTATTTCAAATATGTAGTTTTTTGGACAAGTTCTTGAAAGGTCAAAAGGTTTTTTTTTTCTTTTCAAAAATATTATTTTAAAAAAAAGTGAGATATTGAATTAAATTTTTGAGAAAAATAAATTTGCGGAGTAGCAAAAGTTATTTTCCCAAGCTAAAAGAAAGTAATTCCAAAAATATTTTTAAAAACACTTTAGAGAACATATATTTAGAAACACTTTTTGAAAGTTTGATCAAATGTTAATCGATGTTAAAAAAAAATCAATTCATTAGTTAAACACAAAATAATTATCACAAAAAGTACTTATTTAAGAAAAACAATAATGACATACTCAGTGAAATCATAAAAAGACTTTATTGGCGCTTTTTAAAGAAAATACTTCTCACGATAAATTAATTTTAAAAATTTGATAAATTAGACTTTTAATCTTTATGTGTTATTTTTTTCATATAATTTCTAATAAAAAGATGGTCATGATAGGTGGGTCAGAGAAAGAAAATGTTATTGTAAGAACTATGAGGGGTTGTTTGGTACAAAAATAAATAACGTATGAATTAGTAACTCACGAATTAGTAGTGCAACGCATTTTTATTAAGTGTTTGGTTCATTGCTTTCCACTTCATCTTGTGTTTGAATTAAAATTACAAAAAGTTTTTTTCCAATTATACCCTTAAATTATTATGAGATTTTTTATTTCATGTAATCGGGTTAAGGTAGATAACATTCGAACACTATGATTTTTTATGGTCTTCTAACTAGTTAGGAAAAGAACAATTTATTTGTTGCCATATTTGCTATTTTCTCGCTTGAATTATTTGAGAATAAATAATGATCATCTTAATTAATTAATCACTCACAAAACGTCAATTTTCAAATTAAAAAAGAAAGACCATCTACTTTTAAAATCGAAAAGATGGTAAACAATAATAAAATTGAATAAATCATCTACATTTACACATAAAAATTGTAAGTTGTACTTTTAATATGTATGAAATTTTATAAATTGTTCAAAATACAAATAATTAGAAACCACGTACATATCAACAAATAATACATTCAATTAAGATCACAAAGATCACGTGGTAACATGTTTGCCTTTTCAATTAGTAAATGTTAAACAACTCACATTTCAATATTGTATTGATTAGTATTGGATTTATTTAGCAACAAACAACTCTCTCTAAATAATATTATTTGTAAGTTAATTTTTAAAAATAAATCTAATAGTACAAATATAAAACATAAAATCAAGAAAATAAACAAAATAATTTGAGGGATATTTTTGTCTTTACATAGATTAATTTCATGGTAATAAATCTTATCTACTATTTACTAATACCACCGGATGAAAGATATTAATAATACATCATACAATACCATATAAGTTGTATAACTAATCAATGGATTAGTATTGATTAGTTATAGATAGACTCAAAATTTCTATCAAACATAATACTTACTAAATACTCCCTTTGTCTCTAATTACTTGCCTATTTTTTCTTTTTTAATTGTCTCTAATTACTTGTCCATTTTGACAAATCAAGAACTATTTTTTTTTTACCTATTATACCCTCAATTAATTACTTTGAAGAAGGTAAAACTTATTGAAAATCTTAAGTTTTTAATTCATCTAATTCATAATTAATAGGGTAAAATGGTAAGCTCACTATGTCAATCATTGTTTTCTTAATAGGTGTGCCAATTCAAAAGTGGACAAGTTATTAGGGACAAAGGGAATTATACCATACATAGACTATTTCACTTAATACTTCCTACGACCAGGATGGAGCTACATGGAGCGAAGGGGGTTCATCTATAAACCCCTTTGTCGGAAAATTACATTATATATATATGATCGATTTACTGATTTACATATATATATATATTTAATAATGAACCCCCTCAATATAAGCTAAAGATTTGGTTCAGTGATAAAGTTGGTTCACAATTCAGCCAACTCTTCTCGGCTTCGCTAGTTCGAGTTCGGATAGCCTCCTTTTTTAATCACATTTTAGTTGTTGTGTGATTACTTATTTTTTGAACCCCTCAATAAAAAATCTTGCATCCGCCACTGTTTACGACCCCTCAATGGATATGTGTGTGTTCGTGGTCGATCGTGTGGAAACCATATCGTCTCTTGCACTATATATGAGTTGGTGTCAATTTTATTTAGTATATAAACTCACATTCATTAATAGTGCAATAAAAGATTTACATTAAAAATGTAATTTAGGATGTTATTGAAGGTGATTTTTCATATTCTCATATATGATAAATGAAAATAGAAAAAAAAATCCTATAAATAAATAGATTTTTAATCACTTTTAAATATTTAATAAAAAAATAAAAAAATATTTTCCAAACATAATTTTTGGAGACATTATTGAGTGTGGGGGGTGGGGGCTGTGAGTGTGGTGGTGGTGGTAGAGGAGGTTGGGGCTGTGGGGTGGCCTGAGCTTTAAAATTTGTTTTTTTTTAAAAAAAATAATAATTTAGTTGTGTTTATATATCTGCTCATTTATTATTTGATTGACTTTTGTATTTGACAGGTGTTTTTAAAAAAATTGAAAGTCTATCAAATTTTATTTTATTTATCCTACAAAAGATAAAAATAAAACTTACATATATCGCACTCTCTTCAAATTCAATTTGTGGCTCCACATACTGATATGTTGTTGTTATTATTTGATTGATTTAAATTTCAAACTCTTTCCTTGTTTTTCAACCCAATACTCTTGATTTCTTGAAGTTTGACGAGAAACATAAAGAAGTTTCGATAAGTTAATAATCTTTTCATTCTTCTTTACTAGTTTTTCATAAATATATAACTCAAATTCATATTTTTTTTAATATTATCATAATCACTGAACAATTATATAAAATATTAATAGTCAAATTATAAAATATCATTTAATAAATTTCGTAATATAAATTCTTAATAAATAGTTTTAAAGAAAAGTATCAAAGTGAATAGAGGATAAAAGAAAAAAAAAAAAAAAGGAGTAGCAGGTCAATTACTTTTATTCAAGTCATGTTATTAAATGATCGAACCAACCAATCATCAATATATATTGTTTTTTTTGTTTTAATTTATTTGTCTTGTAATTTTTTTAGTCAATTTTGAAAATAATGTCTCTTTTCTTCATTATTTTTTTTAACAACTCTTTAATTATAAACGTCTACATGATATGTTCAATACTATAAAATTAAAAATATTTTAATACATTTCATTTATTTTTAGATTAAAATCATAAGATTTATTTATTTATTTGTTTATTTAAACTCAACATCAAATTTAAATTAAATAAACAAATTAAAGTACAAAGGTCAACTAATTGTTGATAGGACCTATACACTCCATCTGGAAACAAGTCACACTCCTGCATAGTAAATTCGTAACTAACTTTCACAAGTGAAAACAACATTCAGTGTATGTTTGAACTTTGAAGTGTTTGAGAACAGTTTTTTAAAGGACAAAATAACACAAATTTTCCTAGTTTAGAGTTTAATTATATATATTATTTAAAATTATTATTTGTGTCAAATTTTGATCTCTAAATACATATATCACACGCATTTAGATACATATATTTCAGATTGATGAGTTAAAAAATAAGTGTAATTTATTCCATATACAATATATATAAGTGCATTTACATGTATTTGACTCTCTTGCTTGTCTCTCTCTCATCTCTAGCTCACCTCTCTCCTATGTATTTGTACTTCATAATGTATCTGATATCACAGATACATGTACATAGTGTGATACACATGTTTTTGAGATACACAAACTTTCTCGCTCGCATCTCTCCTTATGTATTTATATTTTAGAATGTATCTGATAACAAGAATATATGTATCTAAGTGTATCTAACTTGAAATCTTATATAAATTTATTAATTAATGAGATAATATATAATTATTTCAAACTATAAGAATAATTAGTAAATATGATAGAAATATTTGTATAAGTGGATAATTTTTTCCTTTTTTTTAAAGTATGACATAAGAGGGAGCATTTAACTTACCACGGGATATGAGATATAAGTCCTGAGGTGTAAGTCCCACGAATATTACCAACAAATGTTGTGGTGATGTAATATGTACTCTTTCATCATTGTCTAGAGACTCATGCTCAAGTCCTCTCGAATATAGAGTCGCCTTTGTTAGAAAACATTTCACCCCTCAGTGTAGAATTTTCCGGACACTGAACGAATATTCTTTTTAATATTTTAAAAATTAATAAAACTAACAAAAAATACAAATTAAGGAATGAAAGTGGGGCCATTTTGAGATCTACTTTCCCTCCAAACTTCAACCTCGTGTCTCTAGCCACCACGAGTGAACAACCCAACACTGCCACGTCATCCAAAACCATCGGACCCATACCTTTTCGGGCGTGCGCACATAGGCAACAAAATTCTACAACCCGAAAAGACAAAAACCGCCCCCAGTCACATAATGGTGGCGGTCTCGTAGTTCAACCCGTTTCTAAGGGATATAAACGTACATTCACAGAACCACACAACAGAACATTCAGTTCATAACAGACAGCTGCTGAGAAAAATAAGAAAGAAAAAAAACCACCTTCCCCTCTTTCTCTTTTATACTTCGGTCTGAAAAACCTTAAAACCGCAACTCCGTCGATGCTTTAACGGAAAACCGAAATGGACACCGACGAGGTAAGCCCGGCGCCGACATTCCGACAACCTGGTCGGATTCTCACGGCAGCGCTACCAACTCAACCGCTACTTACAACTTTCCAACTACCTACTGTTTTTTTTTTTATAAAAAAACTATTTTTAAATTTGAGTACTTTTGTGATAATGGAAATCGATATTGATCGTAGTAACGGTTAATTTAGTTTCATTTTGATGTTTCTTTTGGGTGGGTTTGATTTATTTTTTTTGAATTTTGATTTATTGGGTTGCAGAGACTGACGGCTTTGAAAAGGGCTTATGCGGATATAATCTTGAATACGGCGAAGGAAGCGGCGGCGAGGATTATGTCGTCCGAACAGAAGGCTGTTCGTTATAAGCATGAACTTCAAGTGGCGAAAGAAGAGGGGCTTGGGATGCTTTTGCGTCTCAAACAGATGATGGATTCAAAGGTGTTTTTTTTGTGTTTCTTGACTAGTGTGTTGTTTTGAAGTATTGAGTTTTCTTGATTGTTGTGCTCTTCAATGTGTGTTCATTTGGTTTTTTTGGGTTGGTTGATTGAACTTGATACTTGTGGTAAAATTGATTCTTGACTTGTCTAGTAGTGATTTAAATGTTCTTTTTTCCCCTTGTCATTGATTGATAGCTAGATAACTTGTTAATGAGTTGATTGATTGATAGGTAGATAACTTGTTAATGAGTTGATTGATGTTGTGCTGAGTACTTTGTTGATGAGTTGGGCAGTCTGCTCAAGGCATCGTTCTAGTTTTAGTAATGTGTAAAGAATTTTGAGTAAAAGAAAGTATGATCATCTCTCTTGCTGATTTTCTTTCACCTTTTCTCAGGCTCCCTTGGCGGAGACAGGAAATTTCAAAAATTATGTGCTGTGACCTAGTAACTCAATTAGGTTTTTGTGTAGCTCTTGTACTCTTAGTAATGTTTATTTTTCTGATGCTAACACTAATGTTGTTACCCCTGTTTTCTGCTCCTACGATTTCAATTTGTTTTAAAGGCGATTTAGACTAGAGAAAATGCTGTGTCTTGTTCAGTAAGGCGATGTTGTTTTGCTGTGGTTGAAATATTTGCTTATACTCTGCTTCTTTGAGTATGTGTCTTGTTCATAAAAGTTGAGTCTGTGCTATATGTCATGTACCACGGCAGATGGAATTTTGACTTATTCAATTTCAAAACGAACTTTTTTGTTTCAGAAGGTATGTAATTTTTACTAGATGTCCGCTTGCAATAGGTCTGGTTATTCTCATCTTTTTCTTTGAAACCTGAATATGTTTGCAAATGCTGAAAGTGTTTAGGTACTCAAAGGGTAGACATTTAGACTTCCAAAATTCTCTATTCGAGATACTATACATTTTGAAGTTTCACCACATATTTTCAAAAGGCAAGTATCAATTTGATCAAGGAGTATTACTGAGTAGGACCTCTTGTAGTTCAAACATCTGTCTTTCTTCCTTCCCATTCCTTTTCTTGTTTTCTGGCCTGGAGTGGTGGTTAGGATGGAAACATTAGCTTTACATTTATTGGCTGAGAGTGAAATAAATTGCTTGAGGTAATGATACTTCAGTATTCTATCGTCTCAAATGTCTAACTATTGTCATACCACATATTCAGGTCTGGTAACAATCTTTAATGCTTTTTCTCCCAGATTATGTGGTAATGTTCTTCTTGATTCTGTTCTTCCCTTTCTCTCTCTCTCTCTCTCTGGGATTGGTTTTGGTCGAAGTGGGGAAGGAGGTGATGTTATAGGCTCCAACGCTATTGTAATAAATTTTATTAGGATAACTGGTCTATTTTGTTTTAAATTTGAATCAACGAAATGTAGAAAAATATTGTACCTTTGTTTGTCAATCAAATTCATAACTTGTTCAGTAATGGATTAAGTCATTTCTATCTTTTTCAATTGTGATCATGCTTCTTGGTCTTTCATGTTGATATTCAGTTGAGAATGTCAATGGCTTTCGGAATGCTATTTCTTCTTCCCCCTTCTATTTGAGCAATAACATTTTAATTTTTCAAAAATGATTTCTCTTGGGATTACATCGGGTATGTTGTTGTTGTTCATTTCTCCTTTTGTGATTCCATGTTTTTGAACTTTTGTTTTCTCTTTCATTCCAAGTCGTCTGTCACTAGGGCAAGGCATCACCATCTAAACGTTTTGTTCACTTTTTTCTTCCTGTTTCATGACAGAGAAAAAAGGTTTATCATTTAAGTGAAAAGGTCAAAGTAATTGTCTTATTTTGTCTTTTGTGTTCTTGTAAGGTTTTGTACATGTATTTTCCAATAAGTCAAAAATACTTGAGCCAGATATTTTCCGAGATCAACAGGTACATCCAAAAAAATAAGAGAGGGTGATGATAGGGTATCACAAGCAAAGGCATCACTGGAATTTTTGATTTATGTTCTTGATGATGGGGCTAGGAAAATAAATTTCTACGATGAATTTAGAGCTTAAGATCTATTTGATTCATGAAGGTAGTCAAAGGCTACAACTTGGTTTTGCACCCAAGTGTGCGGCTTAAGGGGAGAACCACGAGGCTTTAAGTTCAAATCCTAGTAGAGGCAAAAAAACTAAGTGATTTCTTTCCATTCACTCAACCCTTGGTGCAAAGTTACTTGGTACCTGTGCCGGTGGGAGGTAGCAGGTACCTGGTGGAATTGTCGAGGTCCGTTCAAGCTGTCCCAAAGACCACCTTAAGAAAACGGCTACAGCTTGGTTTCCAGCTGGTATAGCTTGTCTGCCTACTTGTTTATGTGTGCCTTTTCTCCTCATGGGCAGTCTTATGCTTTCTAAAGGAATGCCATCTGTGATGGGTTCTAGAAATTACAATGCCACAAACTGAACTTGGAAGAGGATTTCCAAACATCTTATTCAACAATGTTCACATATTTATCAGTTGGTTATGAAATATGTGCAAGTTGATGAAACTTTGAGTCAAGTTTTACATGTTAGTAAATAGAGGTACACCTGTCCTACTAAACTTGATATTTCTTTTCTATTATAAGTTACCATTAGACTTAATAAACTCATACTAACCTCAATTTTATAGATGTTTGGACAGTTTGCTTTTGAGGAGAATAATGCTATTTGTGCCCCCAAGGCAGCTCAAGTGGCAAAAGGTGGAGGATTTGTGGCTTAGGTCGCAGGTTCAAGCCCCACACCATGCAAAGCAAAGCCCGGTATTTAAGTGGAGAAGGGTAGAGGGGCGGGCCCATTATCCACCGAGTTTAGAAGGCTGTGATTGGTCTAAAGGGCTGGTCACAGACGGATTTCTCGGTTATCAAAAAAAAAAAGAAAAAGAAAAAAAGAATAATGCTATTTGTGAACAATTCACTTGTGTTAATTGGCATTGTTTTCACCTGTTCTTTATGTATCTAATAAGATTCCAAGGAGAAATTTAGCATGCTCTACCGATTTAATTTTAGTTGAAGAGGTCAAAAGTAAAGGTCAGTAAGTAACAAGGGAGGCTCTGGATCCCGGACCTAAATTTATCTGAGCATTTGATCATCATTCGATTCTTTTTTCCATCAGATTTGAGGGTGGGTTAAATTGTTATCTCTACTCAATGAGTGGAGAGGGATTGAGGAGAATTTTCTTCCTTGATACAAAATTCTGCTTCTTCCTAAAAATATAATATGGTGGATAATTGACTTCTCAATGGGGTTGAATTGTTATCTCTACTCAAATGGGTGGAGGGGTACTGAGGGAAATCCTCTTCCTTGATATAAAGTTCTGGCTCTTCCTAAAATATAACAAGGTGGATGACTTATCAAAAGAATGACAATAAAAGAAAGACGATGAATTGCTGATTGTGAACTTTGAGCTATATTGGGTTGTAATAAGATGCACAACGGGAATCAAGTATGGGCAATATTTATTCACCTGCACACCCTTTTTCCTTTCAAGGGTTGAGTTATCAAAATGTTGGTTGTCAACTGTTGGTTACACAGAGTTTCAGGATTCTTCCTGTTGTGCGCAGCTTCTTTGTATTTAGGATGATGGCATGCAGGTAATTAGTGTCTTATGGGTAAAACAGTTGAACATTGGGACAAATTACAGTTTTTGTGTGGCACCTGCCATGGAAGCCCAGAGGAAATAGATCCCTTGCTGGATGTAGTGGAAGGTGAGGTTGTTGGACCTAGGATAAAAAGGTCCGCTGACTAAGCGCTTGAGAACTTGTTTGACCCTAATGTTTTGGGCTTTATATTGGAATGACTCTGTAATTCATTAACTTGGGAAAATTTCCTTTTGTTTCGAATGTGTTGCGATATTTGTAGGATATGTTTGGCTCTTTTTAAAATCTTTTGGGACCTCTTACCTCCTCTGCAAGAGTTCATCTTAAATGAAGTGTTGTCTTTCTTTTCAGTTCCTTTTGTTTACCCAGTAATTTTGTATATCAGCATTGTCGTTTGGTTGTAACCTAGGCTTCTAAGCTTCTCTGATATCCATTGAGAGGCATCGGCACTTAGGAGTCCAAACTTCACAAATGCACGAGGTGACGTGCTTCCTCCTTGTGTGCGCACGGTCTTACCCTTTTGGCTTGCTTTTGGATAGAAAGTCATAGTCACTTAAAATTATAGGATAGAAGCTAGTGTCAGTCCACTGGATTAGTTTCTTAAGGTTCTAATCTTGTTACTAGTGCTATCTATACAATTCTCTATGTTTTCTTGTTTGATATGATCATTTTGATATGCACCTCAAAAATCCTTGTGACATGCGCTTTCCTTCTTCGAGAAATTTTTTCTTGACTGGTAGTTAGGGTAGCATAATCACTGGTCATGCCAATGGATTTATTAATCTCGTTTTATATGTATGTTTGCATGGACACAGTCTTGGGCAACTTTGACTTGGCACCAGTTAAACTTGTTAGCCTGGTATTTTGATTCCATTTGCTACTAGGGTTCCAAACCTTCATTGAGCTCTAGAATCGACAGATGCATTTTAAAGAAATGATTAAAATGAATTTGGAACTTTCTGGAGTGAAGAGAGACATTTAGGTTCGGAGGATATGTGTTGATCAGTGATGTTGAACTATCTGTCTTAGTGTCAGTATACTCCTCACTTGGACTGTCTGTGTGTAGATTTTAGCTTACTTTTTGTTTGTCTACGAACTGAGTTCAGGTTTAAAAGCCTTCTAAGGTAATTGACCACATAACAAGCAGCACTTTTTCTGTCTTGTTATTTTGGCTTCCAAAAATTGTCTTGTCAATCTGAAATAAGGTGTTTGGTTTAAATTATTGAGACCATAAAGTTTCTGTTATCAAGTATGATGCTTTCAGTAATCATCAGAAAGCTGTTCAACAGCATCTACATGTTTGGCATATAGAAGTTTGACACAACTGAAAACCACCTCTCGCATTGCTATAAAGGAACAAGAGAGTGTTCAGAGTAGTAAAAAATTCCTTTGTACAAATTAGATTAGCATTTCGTTTTTTGGTGCATTTTTGAAATAGCACCAGTGATTGGATACTCTTTGTAGCTCTTGTTTAATACTTATTTCCCCCCTTTTTCCCCATGAGTTAACATGCTCTTTACTGGTGCTTTGCGTATTCATAAGTTTTTACTTATTCTTTTGCAACAGATTAGTGAAGCAGAGTTGACGTCCTTGAGTCAACAGAGAAAGATTGAAGAACTTGAAGCTCAACTTCAGGAAGCGGAAGATATTGTGAGTGATCTCAGAGTAGAGCTGAGGGAAGTTCAGGCTGATCTTGAGAGGGTGACAAGCTGCAAAGAGAAAGGAGTACGTAACTTAGAGGATATTGACACTGCTCCTCCTGGAAAACTACACGAAGAGAACAGAGTTGTGTTGCCTCATGAATCACAGGAGTCGTCTATGACAATTTCTAACATAGAAGTTACGAATATGAAGCAGAAAAATCAGGGCCATCAGTCATGTAGCAAAATGGTTCAACTTGGAAAACCTAGCATTTCAGGTCCAGATTTACCCTCTATAATTTTGAGAAGTAAAGTGCCAGAGCTATACAGAAATGGGTGTACACAGAGAATTCGTGCTTGTGAAGGAAACCTTTTAGATGGAGATTTATCTGTTTCTAAAGGAGTTGAAAAAACTAAAAATGAAAATGGTAATGCAGTAGATGAAAGTGAAGGGATCTATTCAGCACCTATTAATAAGATTGATGATGTGGTTGATCCACAGGAAAATATTCAACAAGCAGATGACTTGCTTAGCAGCTGGCACCTGCTAACATCTTTTCGCCGAAAAAGAAGAAGAGCTATGAGAAATAGAAAAGCTAGTTATCCTTCACCAGGAAGCAGTCCTGACCATTTCCTGAATATTGATAAAACGTCGAACACTGGTAGCTTGACTGCTCACTCCAGCCCTGCTAGCGATGGTGCTCCTGATGAAGATCCTTCTCATATGGGCTATGGTTTGTCAATAGGAAAAGATGAACCAGATATGAAGCTGGGATTCACTGAAATGCACGGAAATGAATCACAGATTTCAAAATCTTCTCGCCGAAAAAGAAGAAGAGCTATGAGAAATAGGAAAGCCGATTATCCTTCTCTAAGAAGCAGTCCTGATCATTTCCTTAATATTGATAAAACATCAAATGCTGGTGTCTTGATAGCTCACTCCAGCCCTGATAGAGATTGTGCTCCTGGTGAAGATCCTTCTCAGATGAGTGACAGCTTGCTGATAGAAAAAACTGAACCAGGCATGAAGCTGGGGTTCACTGAAATTTCCGGAAATGAACCACAGTCTGCTGAAACTTCAAGTGTTTTAAATTCAACAGTCAGTGATGAGTTAGTGATGACAAAAATGGACTCCCCCAGACAAGAAAGTAGATCCTTGGAGAACTTAGCGGTACATATCGACAGACCTGATTTTGTAACTGTTAGCAGTCAGCCAGGGAACTCATTGTCAAAGATAGCTGATGTATATGGTGAAGTTCCTAGCCAAACTCCGAAAGATAGAGTCATCAAATACACTTTTCAAAGAAAGAGGAAGAGAGAGCAGTTGAGTGTATCAGAAGAGAATGCTCCAATTGAGAAGAGCTCTCCAAAGGAATTAAGTGGAGAAAAACTAAATGGTCATGTAGAGCCAAAAATGTCAAATTCAGCGACAGAATCATCACGGGACAGTCGCCGAATGGCACAGGTTGCACGACAGGTTGGTTATTCTTCTATTTATCCTCGTAGATGTTTCTGCTGCATGTCCATGTTTGTATATGCATAAAAGTTTACATTTATTTTCACATATAAGGTTAATACGTGGAATGTGACAACTCTGGTATCTGTTGTCATTGACTTCCCACCCATCCAAAAGAAACAAAGAAGTGTCAACTTTTGATGTAATTTTAACTGCTTAAATTTTTATGACAGAAAAGAGAACTTAAATGTCTGTGCAGTTTGGAGTCAGATGTGGAATGTTCTTCTGGATGAATTTCACATGGGAATTATACTGACACTTGTATAAATAAGCTGCAAATTGAGGAATATTTTTGGACCTGCTAATTCTACTTCTTCACAAAAATTATCAGTTCCTAGGATTCTAAAATACCATGCCCTGGTAGAGGGGTGGGCCCATTATCCACCGAGTTTAGAAGGCTGTGATTGGTCCAAAGGGCGGGTCACAGACGGATTTCTCGGTTATAAAATAAAATAAAATACCATGCCCTGGAGGCCTAGCTCAAATGACAAAGGAATAAAAAAAGTCACATGTTTACCTCCTGTCATTACTTACTTTTTTACCAGTAGTACTAGCAATATTCGTGTAGTTTCTTGTTCTTCAATTTCAGTTATCACCTGTGTTTGTTTGTGCTTTGGTTCTCACATTATTTTGCTGTTGTTAGTGTTCTTTCTTTGGTATGTTCTGCACTATTTTCCATTTCACATTATTTCATTGTTACTGCTTTCATTTCTGTATTCCCCTTTTTAAACTGCTTTGAACTATATTTTTTTCAAGCCGAGAGTCTAATCCGAAACACCCTCTCTATCTCTACAAGGTAGGGGTAAGGTTTGCGTAACTTTACCCTCCCCAAACCACACTTGTGGGATTACACTGGGTATGTTGGTGTTGTTTACCTCCTGTCATTGTTGTGAGGTTTTCTACTGTAGAGCACGTAATTTGTTCTATTAACTTTCAGTTTGTATGTCTCCATTCATGTTTCTCTATTGGAAGATAAAGAACTGACGGCATCATTGATGAGTAATTTCTCGCTCTCGACTCTCGGTTTGAACCCCCTGATCACTTGGTTTGCTCATCTTCTCTATTTATATTTTGGCAGCTAATATCTTTGTCTGAGAAGAAGTGGTGGAAGTGAATAAAGAGTTCACGCCAACACGGAGTAGTGGCAGCAGAAATCCATGATGTTCTTTCCACCCTTGGAGATCATTTCCAGAAGGTCGTGAAGGATAAGGACTGAGAGTTGATTGAATTGATAAATGAAGGCATGATATTTAATAGGTTGACGATGTTCTTTTTGTTTCAATACTGTCCTGCTATGATATATATAATAGTATATGAACTTGGCATTGTTTACAGTTACATGTTTTAAAATTATTTTCAATATATAAGAATCTCAATTGTCTGATTTAAACATGTGTTGATTCCTAAGATGACTAATATGGCGGAGTTTTGGCCTCACCATTGCTCATTTAAACTGTTTGGCTTACAACTCCTAAACAAATGGACAATGCAGCCTTATATTTCACTAATCTATGTACTCTTTAACAAACAACAATCCTCCCTCCCTTTTTGAAAACCTTATAAAACCGAAGATAGCTTATACTAGTCAAAAAGAATAAGGAAATATGTCTTGAGGACCCATAAAGCATATTTTTCACTTATTTGAAATTTATGAAATTGGAAATGAAGTTGTATTTGATTACACGGAAGAAATTCGAAAAATGATAAACCCAATGGGTTGACGCCACAAATTCCACCCAAAAATCATATTTTGACTGTGCTTTCACCATATCAATTGCTTTATTTGAAATTCAGAATAGGGTCAAAATTACCCTTAAACTATCCGAAATAGCTTAAATATACCCTTAAACTATATTTCGGCTCAAAATACCCTTCTCGACAAATTATTGGGCCACACCTACCCCTCCAATTAACGGAAGTATCCATGTGTGTGTTAAATACCCACATGGACGCCACATGTGCACGCCAAACACACCCCACTGCCACATAGACGAATTAAATCCTAATTTCACTCTTTTCTCCATCATTTCATCCTTTCCCTTAGAAACAATACTTCCGATATCGCATTCCAACATTCCTCCTTCCGTTTCTGAGCTCCTCATTTCTTAAACAAGTATCTATACAATCTATAAAACTCACCTACCCGTCTTCAAATCAACAAAACTCAACGATCATGCGTAGATTATAAGGGGCTTTGATCGCTCACCCACTGGAAAAGAAAAGACACAACTGAAATTGAAGAAGCGCACAACATGAAGATTTAATAGGGAAAAAAATGAAATCTAGGATTAGGGTTTCCATTCAAAATTGGGGAAAGTTCAAAAGTTTAGCTAATGTTTAATCATAGATTTTGGGAGTAGTTTTAGAAAACTTATCTATAAACTTTTGTTTGGCCATGATAGGGTTGCATTAAGGATCAAGCTTTAGATGGTTTCATTTTTCACTGGTCATGGATGAACTGACGTGATATACTCGGTGTCGTGGTGTATATTATTCGCAGAATATTAGAAGTTGTTTGGTATGGTATTCAGTGAGCACTATTAAAAAAAAAAACCGAATAATTGAAATGGGGAAAAAAAGTGAAATTAGAGATTTAAGTCGTCTATGTGGAGGTGAGGTCTATTTGGTGTGCAAATGTGGCATCCATGTGGCATTTAACACACACATGGATACTTTCGTTAACTAGAAAGGTAGGTGTGGCCCAATAGTTTGACGGAAAAGATATTTTTGAGCCGAAATATAGTTTAAGGGTATATTTAAGCAATTTCAGATAGTTTAAGGGTATATTTAAGTTGGAAAACAAATGTAAAACACTTTCTCAAATTTATAATCCAAGTTCGAGTTTAATTTAAAATTTTATCTATGGCGCTTAGATATGATTATAATTTCAATTTATTTATCTTTTTTTTTTAAAAAAAAAATAGCACTTTTTATATTTATTTTTACATTTAGCATCCTACCCATTTTTATTTTCTTAAAAACAGTGAGTGAGAAATAAGAAAAACAATAGTTCCAGTTGGTTAGGCGAGACAATTGAATTGGGGGTTGTGGAGGTGAAGAGTTGAGTGCTATGGGAGTGGTGAGTAAAGCAGGAGATTGGGCATTTAAAGCCTTCTCAGCGGGGCTGGGTGTTGCCACCATTTTCTTCGCCGCTTCTTTCTCCGCCAACGTCTACCGTGGTCTCTCTTGGCATGATCGACAATCGGTAATCCCAATAATCAATTCTCACCCTCATCTAATTGTGATTTCTTAGTTCCATAAACCCTAAAACCTCTTTTCCTCATTAAATTTAAATGAATATCAATAGTTTTTTTTTTTAGAGGAAGATCACCTTTTTAGTTCTCTGATACCAATTGTGTTCTTGTACTCATATATGATTGACATTCTAGCTTCCTCTTGTTTGTGATTATATGACCTGAATAGTATGTTTATCTGTCTTTTATTTGTGTTATGATTGATAGGATATGTAGTATAAGTATATAACATCAACATGTAAAACGAAGAAATGCTTGCCTTTTATTGTCATTGAACTATTGGGTGTAAACTGGAAGAGTTTCTACAAACCATTAGCTTTCTGAATGAACTGCAAAAGGATGCGATAGATGGGTTTATATAACTCAAAAAAGCTATTGTAAGAGATTGGTTAAACTCATGGTCAGTATATTCTGAAGCTCATATAAGTTTTTAGGTTATACTATTGTTCACATCTCAGTCTTTTCATGGAATGTAATTAAGGATAGTTTCTGATGCCAAATTACCAATTATTGGAGCACGAAAGCAGTGGCTCGTATGTTGCCTTGGAGTGGTACTTCTTGCTTCAATAGTATGTTGGGTTTGGGTGCCACTGCACTGTGTGATTTCAAACATGAACTACTTACCTGCACTCCGTTTAGCCTAAATAAATGTCGTAAATCTATCCCATAATTGTTCTATTCTAGTATAGTTGTATAGTTGCTTGTTCTGTTCTTTTCCTATCTACTACAACTACTGCTGTCTGACAAGTGACCAAAATTCTGTGTAAAAATCGAACTATGAATAGAAGTTCTGGAAGAGTTGTTAATGTATGATGTCATTTCCTTTCATTTATGGTGATAAGTACGGTTGCTTCAAAGGTGAATCTGTGTTACTGCTCAAGTAAACTGGACCATCTTACTACCGTGTTGTCAATGGTTCTAATGAAAGTTGAACTATAGTCCCTCCGG
>JAJOOO010020527.1:0-31569 GCA_029582685.1 Solanum piurae
TTTCATTTTAATTATGATTTAGCTTCCGCATCAGTTTATTATCTTTAGTATGCTCATGATCATGCCAGCAGGGTTAGCTTGGGATCACTTGTGGTCCTAGGTCCCGTGTCCGCGTCTCGGGGGTAGTCTCGGGGCGTGACAGAGGTCACGAAAATCCAAGCAATCATAACTTGCAAAATTTCGACATCTGGGCAAGTATATTGCATACATCAAAATATAGACATGCAACATTGTGCACATAATCACATCATAGAATCCAAGAAAATACACTTTACACACCAGCAATTGTTTAGATAATAATATACACACATTCACAGATACCAACTACATCACACAGACAAGTCAAAAGTATTAATTAATTTATTTCATGGATGACCATTATGTTATCACCCGTGACTATGACATCCTACTCACTTTAATAAGATACCAATTGGAATCGGAATATACCAATTGGAATCGAAAGATACCAATTGGACTCAACTCATACCACAAGCGACAACTAGCACGGAAGGAGAGAAGACATGGAATGACTTCCTAAAATGCTTCATAGCTTACAGAAGATTAGATGTGGACGTAAACACACCAATCCGTAGGATTCTATTCCACAATTTCTCTTGTACTGGAAGACCGACGACCTGAGCTCTGATATCAATTCATCAAGCCTAACCCATCGGGCCGTGCGGGCACCTACTCTAACATCTAAGTAGGAGAACCCTGATCCCCAAACGGTCAAAGACATGCGGAAGATTAAGAAAATAGGAGATTAAAGAAAGTTCATGGGATTTTTATAAAATAAAGTGTTTTAAACAGTTCAAAGCTAAACTCCTAAGGTAATTAACACACCTAAGGATCAAGTCTATACAGGTACAAGAGCTTTTATGATTACAAGGCATGAAACAAAATAACAAATGACACAACTCCCACCACATGGGAGGAAAAATGGGAGATGTTGGAGATTATCTTCGTCTTCACCTATTAAATATCACTAACACTGCAACTAGACTATGCCAAAAAGGCATAGCTAGAGTAGTATCAGTAAACCTGATACCCACCACATAATATAAAGAAATCAACTAGCAGGAAACATGCAACAAGACAGTTTACCCCTGAACCCTCATCCTCCTATCTTTACCATTGACGAATACCTTAAAACATACTAGTACACTTGGCTCTAACTCCTTACTCGCTCCATTCTTGATCACAACTTAATAATTCTATATCATAGAGAAGACCCCGAATGCAACCACTACTAATCTGGCCAACCACTCAAAACATACCCTATCTCCCTCTACATCACCAATCAGCCTAGTACCACATAGTATATTCTATCAAGCCTCGCTAGCCGTTACGAATAAGAATTCCCAGCCCAAGGTAGGACCTAACTACCTTGCATCATGAACAATACCCAACTTCTCACTATAAACGACACAACCGCCTCTCTAAAGTAACCAATAAAAACACTTGGAGCCTCAGTCCCCACTCACCAGTCCTCATTGCTAAAATAAAATGTAAACAATTAATTACGACATAGTAATACATATAAACTAGATGCATAGTTCAATATTATTTTAGGAGAAACATACAATTTCTCAAGATTGATGACAAATAGGTATGAATATAGTAATCACCAATGGTTCTCTCATGGAACCCACACCTAAACTGTTAGTGTGTCAAAATATGACACCTGAAACAATATACATGTGTCAGAATGTGACACCTATTCCAATATATGTGTTTTAGAATGTGACACCTGATTCAATAAATATGTGTCACAACGTGACACCCGATCTAATGTATATGTCAGAATGTGAAACCTTGTCCTGTCAGCACAACCACAAATATAGTCACACCCACAATGAACAGTTCACATAGTCACACAATAAAGTAAAAGGTTCATGTCATGTAATTATACATACTTAGTCATTTCATTGAGTTCGGTTCATAATTCTCTATCCCCATACGTGCATGCATATAACAAAGTAATTAATAGTCTTATATCACACCACAAGAAATCGAACCATCACCTACCCCTAGATCACAAGACGAGGCTTTCCTTCATGGTACACACCTTATTTAACAACTAGGAGTACATGTACAATCATTCTTTTTTCAATGCCCTAAGTCCTAAGCATGAATTCTACCATCAATTAGCAATACACTACGCATTGAGCACGAATTTATGATTACTCAAGTAAATAAATCTAGCCTACATGGGCACCAAGTAGGTGCAAAAGGAATTGTAACTCCACTCCTGGTTTTCGGACAACGAGATGGTGGATTTGGCTGGGAATCAGCAAGCTATCGTCAACCCTACGATAGAATCTCTTCCTCCTTCCTTCCCAAGCCTAGAGCAGCCTTTTGAGGGTTTATGGGGTGATCCTCACCTCTTTTTGGTACTCAGGGATAAATGAGAAAATAAAACTTCACATCATTAAGTTCTGCCCCCGACCCTTCTGCTCTGGCGCTCCCTATTCCGCTGGAGCGTTGGCGCCCTAGCAGCACCATCCTGCTTTGGCAGGAAAGTGAGGCTCAGTTACTCCCGATGCTTTGCCCTTCACAAGTAATGACACGTCGAGACGTTACAAAATATGTGTTTAATTAGAAGGATATAATTCTTCGCCAAATAAGGTGACTTGAGTTATTGAGATATTATTAGATGACTGTTCTCCATCACCCCAGTAAGGCGGATGTGGTGGTTGATGCTCTTAGTCGGTTATCTATGGAAAGTGTTGCTCACATTGAGGATGATAAGAACGAGTTGGTTCGAGATGTTCATAGATATTTCCGGTTGGGTATTCAGTTAGTGGACTCCACCAAGGATGGTGTTATGGTCCACAATGGTTCCAAATCGTCTTTTGTGGTAGATGTGAAAACCAAGCAAGGTCTTAACCCAATTTTGGTTAAATTAAAGGAAGCGATACTTAAGAAATTCTATGAGACTTTCTTCCAAGGGGGAGATGGTGATCTTTGATATCAAGGTCATTTGTGTGTCCCTAATGTTGATGACTTGAGAGAACATATATTGTCAGAAGCCCATAATTCTTGATATTTCATTCACCCAGGAGCCACCACGATGTATCACAATTTGCAGGAAATCTATTGGTGGAATGGGATGAAGAAAGATATTATGGGATTTGTGGCTAAATGGCCTAATTTTCAGCAAGTGAGTTGAGCATTAGAAACCGGGAGGTTTATCCCAAGACATTAGCATTCCTACTTGGAAGTGGGAAAATGTGAATATGGACTTTATTGTTGGTTTGCCTCGTACTCAGTGACAACATTATTCGATTTGGATCAAAGTAGATCGAATAATGAAATCAACTCAATTTATTCCCATCAAGGTTTCTTACTCGGTAGAGGTTATGCTAAGTTGTACTTGATAGATATTGTAAATTGCATGGAGAGCCTTTTTCCATTATCTCCGATCGTGGTACTGATGAGTTCACAATTTGGACTCATTTAAGGGCTTCATTTTAATAGAATTATTGTCCTCAAATGAATATTTTATCTCAATAACTGATGTAAATCCTTAAGTTTCAGGTATTTGGAGTTTGAGGCAAAGCATGGATACTACTTGGCAAAAAGGAATAAAACAGCAGAAAACATAAAGAAAAGAAGGCTTGAGAATCGCCTAATGCATTAGGCGAATCATTGAATGGCCTTAACCTCGCCCAAAGTTCCAATGTGTTGAACCCTGAAGGAAAATATCAAGTTGGCGATGAAAGGGAGCAATCAGCGAGTCGCCGAACAGTTCCGCAAAGCAGTACTATATCGCCCAATGATCCAGAACGTGAAGATAATGAAGGCAAAACCTAAAAGGCGATGAAGCATACCAAAGGGCGGATCGCCGAGTGCATCAGTGATCCCGACTAACTGCGTCGAGTGATCCTTCGCACCACATTTTTTGACAACTATAAATACTAGTTTGAATTTTTATCTTAGGATGCAATTTCAGAGACAACATTTTATTTTCTAAGTTTTCAAGTAGAGAACATTTTTGCTTTACTTTTGAAGATTTGAAGACTTCCAATTCCAAGAAATTGGAAGTGGGTGTTGAAGATTCTTTATCCTAGACTCGTTAGAAGTGAATATAAATCATACCCAGTTGATGCTACTTCGATTTGGTATTATTTTCTTCCTTTTCTCTATGTCTAGCTAAATCCCCAACTCTTGGGGTGTGATTTTATAAATATGGGTTTCCTAATGGGTATTGCTTATTGTTAGTATATTTTCTGTGTAAATGCGATTTCGTTTAGTAGTTGTGTGGGAACTTAATAGGATTGTAGTTGCAAATACAATTTCATCTTAGTGTTTTTGGCTTGCTCGGGAGACAGGTTTTAAAACTAAGACTACTAAATCGATAGCCGGTGGTTATTGGATCGTCGTGGGTTTAGCTCAAGAGAGTGAATCCTTGGCCTTTTCCCACACATTCAACTTGAGAGAGTGAATGGTCTAAGGCAGAGGCAATGCTTAAAAGCGGCAACTCGGTGTTCGAGAGAAACCGAGTTGATTCGAGGTAAGTTGCTCGAGAGAGAATTTACCCCCACTAAAGTATGGCCTAGTTACAAATGTTCAGCAATTGACTATTAATAGCATTTACCCGATTGTGTAGTTTATCACATATTCCTATCACATCCGAAGAATCCCGTCTCGCTAATTTGCATCTTCTTATTTTTGCTATTTTTGTTCATTAATTGAATACAAACCCCGCATTGATAATTGACATTCATGTCAACCCCCTAATTTATCATGTTTTTACTCGATAACGTTTTTATCTATGGTTAACTCTAGCATATTCTCATTTAACACTTAATTCACAGAAACCACTCCCTTGGGACTCAACTCCAACCCATTCGTTTGGGTTATATTACTATTGTACGATCATAGACACTTGAATTAAAAGTTATGTCTTGATTACGCAAGACATCTTCAAGGTTGAGTCTATAAAACTCGGTGAAGTGAGGAATTTATCGGTGCATCGCTCACCTAGTTAGCGATCTCGATGAAAACCGTCATTGGAATTCCGACATGAACTAAAGGCCTTGCTAAATTCGGCGAGGAAATAAAACATTCGGCGTGCCGCCGAATGATTGTGCGAACTTGACTAATTTCGCCGAATGGGTGGAAGATTGACGGTTTTTGCAAGCCAAAGGTTTACAAGTTCTACTTCACTCACGTTCCTTCACTTTTTCCTTCTTCACAAACTCACACCAACACTCTAGTCCTATATTTCTTGCAATTTCTTTTAGAGTATTCTAGTTGTCGAACTGTGCTCGGATTTGAATTGCATTGCTGCCTAGCGTCTCAGTAGCATTTTAATCAGTATCAAAGAAATAGCAAGACCAAAGGTCGCAAGGAAATACATGCCACCCCGACATATAAGAGCAAGAGATTTCAAAAGAAATGAAAAGATAGCAGAACTGGCCAAAGAAAGAAGAGAGAGTAAGACAAAAAGTTCCAGCAGGAGGATCCCCATTGATCCCACTATTCCTTCGTGGAAAAGTGGATTCTATTATAAACTCCTTTTTAGGGAGCCATGAAGTGGACGGAATGGTTGCAGCTAATATCGCTACAAAAGCTAGGGCAAATGAACATAATGCGACCCAGAATGACAATCCGGGGACCATTGTCGAATTTCAGGCTAATGTATCAGGCAACGATTCCCCGACAGATGGAGCAAGCGTGTAGACAGGATCCCCTCTTTACCTCCCTCTCTATTTTTCTTTACTTTCATTGATAGATATTTATTATTTTCATTTGAGGACAAATGTTTTTATTTGTGGTGGAGTGAGGCCCACACCTTTTGTGTTGATACTCGTGCTTTTGTGGACATTTGGGTTATCTGTTTTTAATTGTAGTATATACTACTTTTCATGGATGTTTGAGCTTGTGACTCTTTTATTCTTTTGGGTTTAATTGCAAAATAATTTTGACTCTTCCAAAAAAATTTCATGTTCAAAAATTTTCGCCACCTCTTGTGTTGAAAGTGGTTGTTCTTGTACAAATTCAAGTCTCGATTTCGATCAATACCGATGACTTGAATAGTGCTCTCAATCGAACAAACATGAATGTGCGGCTACGACGAGACCAAATGAAATTGCATAGACAATATGTGAACTCTTTGCATGTCGTTGTGATTAGTCATTTCTCAAATTAATTCTCTTGTAATGACCGTTACACACTAGCGAAACTGTGTAGTTTTGTTTAACTTAAGTGTTGATGCCTTGTGTGATGAGCTTACTTTGAACCTTGCATGAATAAACCTAGAATTTTCCCCGTTAGTCCGATTGATTTAGTAAGGTGTGCTCTTGAGATTATCTTAGGCAACTTTTGAAGAGTATAAGCTAATTTGACATATACCTCTTTTGTGGCCTACCCGTGAGCGTGTGAAACTCTCTTGAACACCCTTTGAGCCTTACCTTTCTTTGGAAGAACCTTGATGAACCCTAGACCTTACTTGACCCACTACCTATAATCCTCTTGATTTGTAGTTTAGTGAATAGACAACTTAGGCCAAAAGCCTAAGTTGGGGGGTGTGGTGAAAAGGAAAAGGAGAAGTCAAGAAGTGCAAGAAAAGTCTCCCTTAACCCATGGTGTTGCGGAACAATGGAAACCCTCCATATAAAAAATAAAAAAATAAATAAATAAAAAGAAAAGAAAAGAATGAAAAAGAAGAAGTTGTGGAATAAAAGTATAAAAGAAATTGTGTTTCCAAGAAATCCATGGAGGTGAATAAAAAGATGACTTAGAAGCAGTAGAAAAAGAATTGATAAAGGAAAATAAGGGGATGCCTTGAGAATACCATATATCATGAGGAAAACGTCACTGAGCATAAATGACCATAACTTTGCACTCAGCCCCATTATAAGCCTTAGAAAGACATTTTTGATCTTGAATGAGCCGAACCGAAGATCGATTGGAAAATAAGGGCAAGCCTATGGGTGAAAACCTGCATTGTGTTCCTTTTTTGAGTGTGAGCGTTGCATTTGATTCCTGATCTTGAATTGATTAACCTCTGTGTTTGAATATGGAATCATTCTCTATGTGAGGGCATTTAGATACTTTTTGTTGAGCTTGAACTTGCACAAGTACCAAGTATTGTGAGCATGCGAATCTTTGGTAATGGTGTGTCACAACTTGAATCTTTGAGTACACAATTGATCTTTGCATGAGTAATTTGAGTCTTGTTGTGTATGTTCATGATTTAGTCTTGTGTAGCACTATTTGATACATCTTATTTGAACTGCTGAACTTGAGCTTTACTTGAGGACAAGCAAAAGTTTAAGTTGGGTGTGTTGATGAGTCCAAAAATTGGACTCATTTAGGGCTTTATTTTAATAGAAATAGTGTCCTCAAATGCTTATTTAGTCTAAATATTTGATGAAAACATTTAAGTTTCAGGTATTTGATGTTTAGTGGAAGCATGGACACGTAGGCGCAAAAAAGGAACAAGAAGGCTGAAAAGAACGAAGAAGCTGAAGCATGAGCAACGCCAAGCATGCTTGGCGATTCACCGAATGGACGCACTCTGCCCTTTGTTCCAGTACGCGAAGCCCTGAAGGAGAAGGATCAAAAAGGCGATGAAAGGAGCAGTCGGCGTTTCGCCGATTAGTTCTGCGAAGCAGAAGTATACCGCCCAATGACCCAGAACATACAGATGTTGAAGGCAAAGCACAAACGGCAATGAACTAGAAGAAGGGCGAATCGCCAAGTCATTCGGCGTTCACGACTAAGCTCGTCGAGCGATCCGTCAATACTATTTTCTAAAGTCTATAAATACTAAACTCTTTACTAGTTTTGGGGGGAACATTAGAGTGAAAAAACATTATTGAAATTTTCAATTTAGCTTTCATATTTTCTCTCAAGTTTGGAGAGGATTTTGTGGGAGACTTGAAGAAAGGAGTTCATCTTCCCCAAATTGGAAGTGGATCTTCTATATTCTTCTTCCTTTGCTTAAATCAAGGTTTAATTTCCTATACTCATTTGATTGCTCTATCATTTTAGGTATAATTTCTTATTTCTTGATTTGTGGCTAAAAACCCCCATTCTTGGGGTGTGATTTAGCAAATATGTGTTGATATTATTATTGGGTCTTGCTTGTTGATAGGTTAGATGAATTTTAATGGTGATTTCACCTAGTGGTTGTGGTTTAATTTAATGGGTTTGTAGTTGCAAATACAAAATCACCCATGTATTTTCGACTTGCTCGAGAGAGAGGTCGTAAAACCAAGACCGCTAGACTGATGGCCTAAGGAGTGGGTCGACATGAGATTCAGCCCGAGAGGGTGAGCCCTAGTCCCATATCCTAACACTCAGCTCGAGAGAGTGAGTAGGGTAAGGCGTAGGCTGGCCTTCATGTGGCTAATGGGTGTCCGAGAGGAACCCATTTAAAACGGGGTAAGTTACCCGAGAGGGAACTTATTTCCATCTAAAGCTTAGCCTAGACACTATTATCTTGCAAATTTCCTATCGAGAGCATATACTCAATGATTAACATCAATATATATTGCGGTCACACCCCAAGAACTTCTCCCCATACTTGAATTTTCTCTTAATTTTTGTTGTTTTAGCTATACTTGTGACAAACCCCCCATTGATATTTGACACTTTGGTGTCACCCACTTGAATTTACTTTGTTTTTATTTGATAATTTCTCAAACTAAAACTAACTAGAACAAAATTCTTGCCTAACTACTATTTTCACTACCACTCCCTTGGGACACGACCTCAATCCTTGGTTGGGTTACTATATTATCGACATTCGTAGACACTCGAAATGTAGATTAGTGTCGTTGGTCACGATAAGTATCAGTGGGGCGGGTTGCAGGTCAAACAAAACAAAAGCTAAAAAAAATAATCTACAATCTCGTGAAAAATGTTATTCAAAAAGAATATTACTGAATAGGTTTTTGCAAAAATGAACTGAAAGATTCATATATTATTTATTACATCTATATTTGAAAGTATTTTTTATCTTACGCTTTTATTAATTTCTTGCTTATTCAAATTAAAGTTAAATATAGGATTTGTTCTATATTTATTAAAGGTTAAGAAAGATGAGAATTTTATAAATATTATTACAGTTAATATAAACTATTATATAGTGGAGTTGTTACCAACGTATACTAAACTAGATACTGTATGCGGGGGCGAGGCAGGTTTATTGTCACAACCCAAAAATGGACGTGATGGCACTCGTCTTATTCCATCAAGACAAGTCAGCCTAAAACTCAACCATTACAATAAAATGCGGAAATTTTATAATCAACTTAAAAATACCCTCAAATCCCGGTTGTCACAACCATATCTCAAAACAATGCAAATGATATGTTCACACAAATAATAAGGAGATGACAATTTTCATAACATTGCACTATTCACAACAATACATCACGATACAACATCAACAATGAATCAGTAAGTCTTTCAAAATCGTTGTCAACACATTACAGACCAATAATTAATCACATAATTTTTTATTACCCCTTTTTCATCATTAAAATTATTCAATATGGACAAGTCAACTCATCACCAAGTCTCATTACTTTCCAACACATACCACGAGGAAATACACGATTCTATGCACTTAACAGAGGTTTAGAAATCCATTTGCCTCAAATAATCGAATGATCACTCCGGGATTGAGTTTCCAAAACAATGAATTTATTCAAGTAAATAATCACAATAAGATTTCGAAACTAACAACACCCATATTACTATAGGTTTAGCCTAGACCCAAAAGCTTACCCAAATTTATAATTAAGAACTTAAATCTTGATGTCAATTAACATGTTAACTCTCATATATCCAAATTTCAAATCTTGGGCTCCAATACAATAAATTTAATAATATTCAGATAATAAAATACACCTAATATTTAATTACATATCTCAATATCTCAAAATCTCAAAACTTTGAAAACTTTATCATCAACCCATAAAAAAGAAAAAGATCTCGAAGGTTGGAATTTAACCTACGAAACAGTAAACAACTATTAACCCACCCTTTTCTCACTTTAATATGACCATTGATTAGCCACAATCATTACCCAATAATTAGTTGCAATCATTAACTAATGATTACCTTCTAATAACAATTCAATTCCTTAATGATATTTCCCAGAAAACTTCGACATCTAACCAAAAAAACAACAAGACATCTTTCCCACTATGGATTTCTTATTCTCATTATTGTAACCATTACTTCATAAATATAACTCACTAATTATAATTGAAGTAATCAGTAACATCAAATTCAAACTATTACCTGGATGATGTGCGAGCGCAGGTAAGTTTTCACGGCCTTTTCTTCTTCTTTTTTCGTGCGTGACTGTTGCTGCGAACAGCAGCAGCAACTTTAGCCCCTTTTTCAATTGGGCGTAGTGACCCTTTTTCTTTAATTATTATTTTTTTAATCCTTTTTTGGCTTGTCCCATTTATTTCCTTTTATTATTTAATAAAATTTAAATAACTCTTAATTTAATTTGAAAATTGTAACACTCATTCCCGCAAGTCATAAATTATTTATAAAAGCTACTATAAAGGGTTTAATATTAGAAAAAATGGGTAAAATTCATAAAATGACTAAGAGGGTCGTTACATTATTCACCACTAAAACTCATGTTCGTCCTCTAATATAAAGAAGAAGACGGAAGAATAACCGACGCTATCATAAGCCTAAGTTACGACCTACCAGTCGGTGTTCATCTCTGTAAGTGAACTCCTTCTTAAGACCATTCCATCAAAATCAACCACTAAGAACTAAACTTTCGAATCAAACTTTGAAATATCTACGAATCAGGAGTGATTATCAAGCGACAAACTAACTCATGAACTCAATCTAAGTGAAACCCATTGGACCATAACACAACCATCATGACAAGTCCTTTTCTAACACCACCAAGATAATATTCTGAATCAATACCGGATACAACCAGAAGTGAACTTTAACCAACCACCACATACTCATGATGCACAAACCATCACAAATCTTATCAAGATTTCCTTTTCACAACACAATATTTTCACGAGCTTAAGTTATAAAAATCATATCTTTAGACATCAGGTACTAATCAAGGGAGGATCAAAGTTATCTAACTCAAAGAAGGAAATAATCAAGTAACCACCTAGAGAGTGATACATCTAAGTATTCCGAACTTCTAACAACACTGTTAGACAATTGTAACTCTTCATAGCTCTTATATAAGTTCTCATAAGTAAGGTTGTGCATGTATATTTCAACTATCCCAAATAACACCAAATCTATCATAACTGGAAAGACCAAGTCTGCACAAGGATCCTACCCTATCTAAAGGACAATCACATGATCGGTACACCCGATCCACCACTAGGAATTCACCCAAAGAGGTGGAAACATGTGTGGGCATAGACAGCTAATCACACTCCAAATCATATCCAAAACGAAGTAGGTGGTCACATAAAAATCTATTGAACCAAGGTCAAATAACGAAAAATACTCTCTTCATTATGACCATACCAAACATTTCCATTTGTCTGACTCCATTTTTTTTCTTGTTAGCTACCCACAATCAATCAATCTGATCCCCATTATACCCGTATACATACTCGATTTATCAAACCCCACATACTCTCACTATACTCTATTGAAGTCAACATTCCTAATACCAACAAACATCATAATCACACCAGCCATTTATCTTACTCTCAAACCATCACTAGTATTTAAGTCTTCTTATCAAGAAAATTGTAGCCTCCAAAAATTTTGAATTGTCGCTCGCTCTCTTTCCATTTAAGAATTCCATGACAAATATGATTCACACCCAAGAATGATAGCACTAATTTTAAATATAAAAATACTTTCCCATCGATGTACAGTAATTGAATCACACCTAATGTCAACTTCACGCAATCATTCCCATACAAAGTTTCAACTACCTTTCAAACCATCATATACCTCATGCCAAAACTTAGAGAAATTCTTGGTCACCCTAATAATTCTATATATTATGAGCACATAATTTCGATTTACCATCAAGTGTGTATGTAACACATCACAACAGGCTGTGTTGTCTCGTAAAAAAAATAGTTTCAATCCCCTCAAAGTCATCAATAACCATATAGAACTGTAGATCCATCGTGTGGTGCATCACCAACATCTTTCACACATCACTGTTTATTACTCGAGAAAACACTCAATCTTCGTAAAAGTCACTGATAACTCTAGAGAGCTTGTGACAAACCAGTTCACATTGCATAGTCTTTTCTAAACTAAAAGGCAAAAAATCCAACTACCTTCATATTTGAACAAAGAGTCTATACGAGAGATTTTATTACTTCACTTTTCTTAAATTATTCCCATAGTGTAAAATTCTAAATATCTTGAACTCTTCAACACATCAGACTCTTAATCCTTTTGTTGACTCGCTTACCAATCTTATTTTTTGACCAACAACTCTTGACATTTTTACCTTATCCTCTAAACCAAAACATTACGTGAAACCCCCCTTAGGTCCTTTAACAATCAAAAGTAACCAAATTTATGATCCAAATTATGCACAAGTCCTTCCAAATGCTCAATACTCAATGCGATCAATAATTTCTTACCTTCTCAATTCATATCTTGATAAAACATACTACCACGAGCATAGACTCACGATAAAAAAAACATGAATTTTGATCCCAACCACGTAACACAATCTCATTATCTATCAATATTAACCCATACATGGAAGGTCTTTATGGATTCACGTATCTTAGCCTATAATTGATCGCCTCTCCATTGATCTTACCATTCTTCGTTAAAAATTCAACCGTACAAGTTACCATACTCAAAATCATAAAAGAACTTATCACCACACTCGAGTCAAATGTCTGTAGACTTCTTTCTTAAATCTTATCCAACAATTATTAACTGATATGAATCATATGTAAAACTATCACAATAATCATAGCAAAACATATGGAACCACGTGTCTCTGAACTCAATTCTACACTCTCTCTGGAAAAAATATTTTTGGCCCTTGCAATCAAAGTAAATATCTTCTTTTTTTTCACCTCTTTTCGAATGCTAAACTACATCCCACTAATTCTTTTCATTTATGACTCTAGTTCATTTCAATTCTCTTCGAGGTTTGTCTCAGCACCTCCTACAATTTTTCATACAACTCACCAAATAGTAGCAAACTAAAACCTTAGATACTCGCAAGTCTTCATTACAATACAAAAAATGGTTTAACCAACAATCCTTATCATATTGTTCCATCTCAATCATGGTCCATCACAAACTCTTATCATCATGATGCTCAGTTTGCCCTTGTCATCACCACAAAGCCAATCTGGTCATTGACATGACACCTCAAACCCAGCTATACCAACCAAATCCAAAGTACTCACTCAATTTTATATGCACTTTCTTAGTAAAATCCTTAATTTCCTTAACACAAGTATACTCATTGGAAATTTTATTTACCTATAAGCTTTTCATTCCAATATTCATCCATTCCCTTAGAGCTTATGGTGAAATCAGTAGCCTTCATTTAGCATCATCGAAATTCAATTCACGTGCATTAGATACCTTATGAAAAATACACCACTAAAATCTTCCTTATAAATAATGTTTTAAGCCACATATCCATAGTAATAAATAGTTGGTTTCTCAAATATAAATGCAACATCAAATCACATTATATGAGCACGTGATACAACTGATAACACCTTAAGTATTTAGTATTCGCACTTGACAATTGATGTATCCATTTTCATATATCATTAGTACCATATCATGAAAGTCTATTAGATCCACCACTGGAGCACATCATACCTACCGAGAAGATTGTACCCGAAAAGCTCACATATTTCTATCCATTGAATAACTGTAAAACATTATCAAATTTGTTTCTTATTGTAACATCTCTCAGATTGAAATAACTAGAACGAGCTAGAATTAGAAAGAGTGACTTGTGGAAATAATAAAAATCTGGAAAATTGGTTAAGTTAAGTTAAGTTTAAGTTTTTGGTCAACTTCAAACGACAATAACTCCTAGCACAAGATGAGTTAGACGTGTTTCCAGATATTGTAGGAAATATCTTGGAATAATATTTTCAACGCCGCTAAGTTTGCGTGATTCTGAGTTCGTATGAGTGAGTTATGCCCATTGGAAGTTGGGCTGTTCAAATAAGGAAAGTCCAATCCGGATTTTAGAAGGGCATTATGGCCTTTTCACCACCCAATTAATTAATTTTATTTTTGGTAATTAAGTTGGGGTCTAAATTGATTGGATTCAGTTTACGCTTTTGAGAAACAAGTTAGGGTTTTCAGAGAAGAGAAAAGAAGAGAGGAAAAGAGGAAGAGGAGCAAGGAATCGTCAAGTTCTTGAAGCTAGGCTCGTCGATTTTGTCAAGGGGTGATCCCTACGACGTATGTGACTCTTTCATAGCGTTGGGTTCATTCAGCCTCGCGCCAATCACATTTATTTCAGCGAAGTTCATTCTAGAAAGTTAAAAGTTGATGAATCTTGAATTGTGTTTCTGAGATATTTACGTCAAGTTTTAGATCTGTTTTGAGTTAGATTCGTGGGTACATATGTTGGGTAGCTGAATATATACAATAATTGAGAAGAATAGTCAAGTTTAGGTGAATTGGGACTGGAAAACGAAAGAAGGACAAAGTCGGGTGAATCTGGGTAATGGGGCCGCGTCGCGGACCTGCTCCTCAGATTTGAGAAAAATCTCCTCGCGGAGCAGAGCAATCACGAACCGTTCTGCCTCAAAAATTATTTTCACGACCAAAAATTTAAATACATCTCCGCATCGCGGACTAGTTTCCAAGTAGTGATTTCTTGATCATTTCTCATATTTAGCTATCTAAAATCATTCCTAAACATCATGAGATCTTTCCTATCACAAATCACAATCCTTGAATTCATAATTCAATTCAAGGAAAGTTAAGAGTCAAGTCAAGGGAAGTTCATAGAGTCTTCCAAAAGTCTTTTACAAATGTTTTAACTTTGTTTTAAGACTTGAGTTTTGAGTTGAGTAAAGAGTAAAGTTTGAAGTTCATTTCTTCAAAAGAGTAAATCGGGACTATGTATTCCCAAAGAGTAAATGTTTCCACATTTAAACAAGAAAGGAAACTGAGATTTCCAAAAGAGCCTTTGAGCTAGTTTTCAATAAAGAGTAAGAGTAAAGTTCAATCTTCAAAGATTATACGGGAACTAAGTATTCCCAAGAGTTAAAATGTTTTCACATTTAAGCAAGAAAGGAAACTAAGATTTCCAAGAGAGCTTTTAAGCTGAGTTTTTTAGTAATTATCTCAAACGAAAGAAAGAGTTTTGTTTTTACAAACATATGAGCTAAGTATATTTTGAGAGTAGTATTGAGCACCGATATGAGGACGAGTTTGAGTTCAGATAACTCACATCTCCATAAACCATGTAGCCATCATGGGTAGTAAAGGATCATACTTTTTAGATGACTCCTTAAGATGCTTTTAGCATAGACTAGTGGATCCACTTAGTTAAGTGTACTATATGGCGGCAAAGTATAGGACAATTCTGGCACCATGGGAAAGACGTTGTATCACAACTTAGGCTCATAGTGGTGGTTGTCGGTTAGAGAAACTCCCACATAAACTATATTACTTTATTATATGAGTAAAGTTGAGTTTGTTATTGCATTTTTTTAACGAACTAAGTTGTTTTCCACTGTTTTACAAGTTTTTTATATATTGCATGTGTTTTATTTTTTTATATTGAGTTAAGTTATTCAGGAGTTGAATAAAGCCAAGGTAAGTGTTTCTTTCAGATTCTTTTCAAGATTAAGTTATGTTTAGCATTCCAACTCACATACTCGTACATTCAATGCACTGATGCCAGTTGGCCTGCATCTTATTATGATGCAGACGCAGGTAACTAGTATCCGCATCAAGTGCCTCGTTGATCTAGTTGAGCACTCAGAGTTAGTTGGTGAGCCTCCTAGCTTTCCGGAAGATCCTTTTTATTGTTTTCAGTATTTTAATTCATTAGGATGTTGTGGGTCTTATCCCAACATCCATCTCAGGTTTTTATAGGCTTTATAGACAGAGTTAGTGATGTTAGTTCATGAGTCTTTACTTTCTTTTGATTAAGTTGAGACTTGAGTTGCCACTTTGGCAGTGAATGTTATTTATTACATTATAAGTTATTTATTGAGAAGTTTAGTTTTCCCTTTAAAAATATATTTATCTTGAGTAAAGTCTTCCGCTTAGTAACTAAGCCAGGCCAAGGGTTCACTTGGGACCATCAATGGTTCTCGAGTGCCGGTCCTACCTAGTGTGTAGGCTCGGGGCGTAACAAACCTGGTATCAGAGCACACAGTTCAAGAGTCCTAGGGAGTCTATAAAGCCGTTTTTGTAGAGTCCTAGTTATCAGTGTGAAGCGCGCCACATCTATAATTAGGAGGCTGCAACATTTAGGAAATTCCTTCACTTTTTTCATACTCATTTCGTGCGTTAGAGTTTTATATGTAAAAGGTTTCTTTCTAACTCGTGCTTGCGCATAACCGCTTGTGAGTTAGACTGTTTTGAGAGTGCTTTCATGGGGCGTTTCTTTCCCCGTGATCTAAGAGAAGCAAATAGATGGTTGCTTACATGAGGAGCAGGATGAGTTTATTCGTTGTTGGGTTGCCTCATCTGTCAGATAAGGAAAGTAAGGCAACCATGCTAATATGTGACATGGGCATAGCAAGGTTGATGATCCAAGTGCAACAAGTTGAGGAGGACAAGCTCAGGGATAAAAAAGGGTTTAAGAATAAGAGGGCTAAGGCATCAGGGAATGAATCTGGGCAGCAAAAGAGTAATGCAAACCGGTCTTATTTCCAACAGAAACAAAAGGGACCAGCTCCATCATCTACTAGTGCACCTACACCAAAGAACAAAAGTGACTACAATAGTCAAAATTTCAGAGTAAAATCTGCACATTCGCAAGGTAGTATGGCACAAGGGGGTACTAAGATTCCTGCATGTGCTAAGTGTGGTAGGAACCACTCAGGGATGTGTCATGAGGGCTCCACGGAATGTTTCAAGTGTGGCCAGAATTGTCATTTCATGCGAGAATGTCCAAAGAACAAGTAGGGTAATGGTAATGGGGGCAATAGAGCCCAGTCTTCTTCAGTTGTCCCACCATATAGAATTTTGAAAAGGGTAGGTAATGTAGCTTATGAGTTGGAGCTACCACAAGAGTTAGCCGCGGTTCATTCAGTATTTCACATCTCTATGTGAAAGAAGTACATGGGTGATCCTTCATAGATTATACCAACTGAAGATATTGGGATCAAGGATAGCTTGTCTTATGAGGAGATCCTATTCACATTCTAGATCGCCAAGTTCGCAAGTTGAGAACAAAAGAGGTAGCATGAGTCAAAGTCCTTTGGAGGAACCAATTTGTTGAGGAAGCTACTTGGGGAGCTGAGGAAGATATAAAGAAGAGATATCCACATCTCTTCGAATGAGAAGTTCCAAATTAAGGTACTAATCCTTTTCTTGGCTTTTATTTATAAGATTATCATGTTGTAATTGCATTGCTCGTTTGGTGTTTGAGTTGAATGTTAATATTACACACTTAGCCTACTAAGAGTAATCTCATTCGAGGAGGAATGTTCCCAAGGGGGAGATATTATAACATCTCGCAAATTGAAAGAACTAGAAAGAGCTAGAATTAGAAAGAGTGATTTTTGGAAATAATAAAAATCTGGAAAATTGGTTAAGTTAAGTTAAGTTAAGTTTGAGTTTTTGGTCAACTTCAAATGACCATAAATCCTAGATCAGGATGAGTTAGGTGTGTTTCCAGATATTGTAGGAAAGATCTTGGAATAATCTTTCCAACGCCGCTGAGTTTGCGCGATTTTGAGTTTGTATGAGTGAGTTATCCCCATTGGAAGTTGGGTTGTTCAAATAAGGAAGTCCAATCCGGATTTTAGAAGGGCATTATGTTTTTTTCACCATCCAATTAATTAATTTCATTTTTGGTAATTAAGTTGGGATATAAACTGATTGGATTCAGTTTACGCTTTTGAGAAACAAGTTAGACTTTTGAGATAAGAGAAAAGAAGAGGAGAAAGAGCAAGGAATCGTCAAGTTCTTGAAGCTAGGCTCGTGGATTTCGTCAAGGGGTGATCCCTACGAGGTATGTGAGTCTTTCATAGCGTTAGGTTCGTTCATCCTAGCGCCAATCACGTTTATTTCACCAAAGTTCATTCTAGAAAGTTGAAAGTTGATGAATCTTGAATGGTGTTCTTGAATGTTTTTTTCGATCTTGAATTGGGATGAATTGAGAAGTTTCTGAGATCTTTACGTCGAGCTTTAGAGTTGTTTTGAGTTAGGTTTGTGGGTACATATGATGGGTACCTGAATCTAAAGAAAAATTGAGAGGAATAGTCGAGTTTAGGTGAATCGGGACTGGAAAATGAAAGAAGGAAAAATTCGAGAGAATCTGGGCAGTGGGGCCGCATCACAGACCTGCTCCTCAGATTTGAGAAAAATCTCCTCGCGGAGCGAAGCGGTCACGGACCGTTCTTCCTCAAAAATTATTTTTCCGGCCAAAAATTTAAATACACCTCCGCGTCGCGGAGTAGTTTTCAGGCAGTGATTTCTTGTTCATTTCTCATGTTTAGCTATCTAAAATCATTCCTAAACATCATGAGATCTTTCCTATCACAAATCACAATCCTTGAATTCATAATTCAATTCAAGAAAATTTAAGAGTCAAGTCAAGAGAAATTAATTAAGAGTCAAGTCAAGAGAAGTTCATAGAGTCTTCCAAAAGTCTTTTACAAATGTTTTAACTTTATTTTAAGACTTGAGTTTTGAGTTGAGTAAGAGTAACGTTGGAAGTTCATTTCTTCAAAAGAGTATATCGGGACTATGTATTTCCAAAGAGTAAATGTTTCCACATTTAAGCAAGAAAGGAAACTGAGATTTCCAAAAGAGCCGTTGAGCTAGTTTTCAGTAAAGAGTAAGAGTAAAGTTCATTCTTCAAAGATTATACGGGAACTAAATATTCTCAAGAGTTAAAATGTTTTCACATTTGAGCAAGAAAGGAAACTGAGATTGCCAAGAGAGCTTTTAAGCTAAGTTTTTGAGTAATTATCTCAAACCAAAGAAAGAGATTTATTTTTACAAACATATGAGCTAAGTATATTTTGGGAGTAGCATTGAGCACCGATATGGAGACGAGTTTGAGCGTTCTATATGATGGAAAAGTATAGGATAGTTCTGGCACTGTGGGCAAGACGTTGTATCACCACTTAGGCTCATAGTGGTGGTTGTCGATTAGAGAAACTCTCACAGAAACTATATTACTTTATTATATGAGTAAAATTGAGTTTGTTATAGTATTTTTTGTAAAACTAAGTTATTTTCCACTGTTTTACAAGTTTTCTATATATTGCATGTGTTTTATTTCTTAATATTAAGTTAAGTTATTCATGAGTTGAGCAAAGCCAAGGTAAGTGTTTCTCTCAGATTCTTTTTTAGCTTAAGTTATGTTTAGCATTCCAACTCGCATACTCGTACATTAAATATACTGATGTCAATTGGCCTGCATCTTATTATGATGCAGACGCAGGTAACCAGAATCATCATCCAGTGCCTCGTTGATCCAATTGAGCACTCAGAGTCACTTGGTGAGCCTCCTAGCTTTCCGTAGGATAGTTTTTATTGCTTTCAGTATTTTAATTCATTAAGTTGTCGTGGGTCTTGTCCCGACGTCCATCTTAGTTGTTTAGAGGCTTCATAGACTGAGTTAGTTATGTTAGTTCATGAGTCTTTACTTTCCCTTTTCGGTTAAGTTGAGACTTGAGTTGCCACTTTGGCAGTGAATGTTATTTATTACATTCTAAGTTATTTATTGAGCAGTTTAGTTTTCACTTTAAAAATATATTTATCTTGAGTAAAGTCTTCCGCTGAGTAAGTATGTCAGGCCAAGGGTTCGCTTGGGGCCAACAATGGTTCTCGAGTGCCAGCCCCGCTCATGGTGTAGGCTCGGGGCGTGACACTTATCTAGCCCAAGCTATATGTATTCTTTTGTAGGTTAGGTCTATAGCAAAAGTAACCCACTCCATAATTCTAACCAAGTAACCATCAGTAATGTTTTAGTAGTCATATCCTGACCCTCTTTGATATACACTTAATATGTAAAATCGCAGTTCTACAGTCAATTGGTGTAACATTATTCTCATCATTCGCTAAGCAACCCAATTCATTTTATAACAACTTTACTAACTATATTTTCCAAGGTTACATTATTCATTATCTAGCCATCCTTTAAATCATTCACTTCCAATTCTCAAACCACTCCAGATATTGTCTATACCACACACGTACTAATCCCACTACTATATGACTAGCGGAAAAAAAATACGCTCATGAAGTCCATTAAACCACTGTTCAACCTAATCATATTTATCCTCAAAGTGCATCATCAAGCCAACACTTTACTCAACCTTTTCAAATTGCTAAACATTCTTAATATAACCATGTATCATTTTCATAAATTTATCACTTCCACTTTAGTGCTAGGTCTAACATCCAAGCCATACACGACACACCAACTGCTCACATGAGGAACTACGCACAAGTCATCACTATAAGTGAGAGTTAATGGGGTGAAGCGATAAGAATCAAATTGGACCTAGGACGCGCGATAGTGATTCAAGAAGTGAAGATTTTTCCTAAAAGTCACTATAGCCTCTCGAAGATAAATACAGACGTCTCTTTACCGATCCTCGAGACTCTACTTAGACTCGACTTATATACACGTGAGACCTATGAACCTGGGGCTCTGATGCCATTTTGTCACAACCCAAAAATGAACATGATAGCACTCGTCTTATCCCACCAAGACAAGTCAGCCTAAAACTCAACCATTACAATAAAATGCGGAAATTTTATAATCAACTTAAAAAATAACCCGAAAATCTGGTTGTCACAATCATGTCTCAGAACAATGCAAATGACATTTTCACACAAATAATGATGAGATGACCATTTTCATAACATTGCACATTTCACAATAATACAATCATGATACAACATCAACAATGAATCAATAAGCCTTTCAAAATCATTCTCAACACATCACACCAATAATTAATCACATAGCCTTTTATTACCCCTTTTTCATCATTTGAATTATTCGATATGGACAAGTCAACCCATCACCAAGTCCCATTACTTTCCAACACATACCACGAGGAAATACACGATTCTATGCACTTGACAAGAGTTTAGAAATTCACTTACCTCAAATAATCGAATGATCACTTTGGGACTTGAGCTGTCCAATTTTATTGAGCTTCGAAAACAATGAATCTATTCAAGTAAATAATCACAATAAGATTTTGAAACTAACAACACCCATATTACTATAGGTTTAGCCTAGACCCAAAAGCTCACCCAAATTTGTAATTAAGATTTTAAATCTTGATGTCAATTAACATGTCAACTCTCATATTTCCAAATTTCAAATCTAGGGCTCCAATACCATAAATTTAATAATATTCAGATAATATAATACACCTAATACTTAATTACATATCTCAATATCTCAAAACATTGAAAACTTTATCATCAACCCATAAAAAAGAAAAAGATCTCAAGGTTGGAATTCAACCTACGAAACAGTAAACAACTAATAACACCACCCTTTTATCACTTTAATATGACCATTGATTAGCCACAAATACAATCATTACCCAATAATTAGTTGCAATCATTAACTAATGATTACCTTTTAATAACAATGCAATTCCTTAATGATATTTCCCAGAAAACATCGACATCTAACCAAAAAAACAACAATACATTTTTCCCACTATGGATTTCTTATTCTCATTATTGTAACCATTACTTCATAATACAACCCACTATTCATAATTGAAGTAATCAGTAATATCAAATTCAAACTATTACCTGGATGATCTGCGACGGCGCAGGTAAGTTTTCACGGCCTTTTCTTCTTCTTTTTTCGTGCGTGACTGTTGCTGCGAACAGCAGCAGCAACTTTAGCCCCTTTTTCAATTGGGCGTAGTGGCGCTTTTTCTTTAATTTTATTTTTTTTATCCTTTCTGGGCTTATCCTATTTATTTTCCTTTTATTATTTTATAAAATTTAAATAACTCTTAATTTAATTTAAAAAAACACTCATTCCCCCAAAGTCATAAATTATTTATAAAAGCTACTATAAGGGTTTAATATTAGAAAATGGGTAAAATTCATAACACAACTAAGAGGATCGTTACATTTATGCAAGGCGGAGCATGGCAGGTTGAATTTACATAAAAGTACATTGTGGGGTGGGGTGGAGCGGGCTGAAAACTATGCGGGTTAAGGCTCAACGCCCCGCTCCGCCCCATTTCCATCCCTAATTCTTCCTTTCTTCTACATACATTTCTTACAAATAAAATTGATTGATCGTGTCTGTGTATGTGACCTCATTGCTGCCTTTTTTGAGTTCATTAAAATTATAAAAGTTTGAGGTACCGCTACATCTTTAATGGTTCATCCATTTTATCTTAAGAGGAATTAATCTACAATTTCGAGTATTTAAAGGGATTAAATTTCTGAAGGACACACAATGTGTTAGACTAAAATAGTTCTTTTCTTTTTCTTTTCATCTTAAGTATTTCTAATTTTCTAATATTAATACAGGAGATAACAAGCAATTCAACCCACCTTGAGCAAAGATGTACTTTCTTACGAGCTGAAGACTTCCTTCAGCGCCCTGTAGAAAAAATGGGTGATTAGTGATTACTCAAGGCTATGCCTATAGACATTTCAGAGACAACTGCTTCAAGTGCTCATTAAGCTCTGTGAAGAGATCATCATCATCATCTTCCCAAATGTTAGAATTTTGAAAGCTTAATTTTTGGCACTACTTCAAGTTGTACTTTTGTAGATTAGGTTTAAGTCTCCCTCCTTATTTGATATGAAAAATAAAAAAATACATGTTGTCTGATTATTCAAGATAGTTTATTTATTTTTCAAAAGGAACCATGTTCCTAGGTATTTAAAATATAATAAAATTTAAAAAGAGTTTCAAATAAAAATGCGATAAGAAATTAACTTACAATGAGAATAAAAGATAAAGATCTTGTGTGAAAGATAAACAAGAAGGAAGAGAAATTATTTTTATTAACATTTAATGTATTTATTATACAAATTATAATTAAAGATTTCCTTTGATAAATTCAATCTTAGCCACTAAATTTAATTTATGTCATATATCTATAATCCAAAAAGAGAACTCGAAGGTACAATGTAATTATACATTTACACCACATGTCACCTTACTTAATTTCAAAAATAAATTATTGTTAGTAAAGATTATATAAGTTTTAACTAAACTTATAAATTTTCCTTTTTGTGATTCACTTATATTTGATTATTTTTGATTGGTTATAAACTTATGATTAATACAATTAATTTTTTTGATAAGTAAACTTAGTGGACTTTAAAAGAATTTCCCTACTCAAAATTCACATAATCTTAGATTTTAGCTAACTAGTTAGAGTGTGTATATATATATATATTATTAGTCAACAATTCAATAAATATTTTTTCAAATGTAATTAATAATTAGTGTACCAAATTAAATTTATTCATTTGAGAAATAACCATATATATCACTCTTCCTCTTATTTTTCACTCACAGGATCTTCTATATATACAAAAAAAATCCTTCAATTTTTATTATATTTTTAATATCAACAAATAATAAATTCATCATGGCTTGAAGCCACGATCAATGACCATCACTGGTACACTCACGGGCATAGTGACCATCCTCCCCACATGTGTAGTAACCGCCACCATCGCCTCGGTCACCATCGCTGGAATATGCACTACCTTCATCATCGTCGCCTTCACTATGGGTACATTCCTTAGCAAAGTGATCAGATTTTCTACACTTGTAGCACCCATTTCCCCACCACCTCTTCCAACGTCGTAATCACCGCCTCCACCATAACCGTGGATGCAGTTGAGGTGGTGATTACGGTTGTCGAAGAGGTGGTGGAGGAAGTGGGTGTCTCAAGTGTGATGAATCAGGCCACTTTGGTAGGGAGTGTATCCAGAGTGAAAGTGACCGTGGTGGAGATTGAAGATACTCCAACGATGGTGGTCGTGGTAATGGTGGCCACGCTATGTTAATTACTGATATTATTCTGTAAATTCATATAAAGTCTTAATTATTTGATTGAAAAATGTAGAAACATTAGCCATTGAATATATATTTTGGAGATATCAAATTTTCTATCTAAAAAATTATCATGTTTTCAAGATTTCATTGTTTAACTCTCTTAGAAGATATGGTTTCCCTATATGTTGGGATATGATCGATTTGACAGAAATTTGAAGGGATATAAGCAATTGTCTTCAATATATGTCATTGTCTTAACTATATCATAGTTAGATATGATGTAATTAGCTTTCTATATAATTGTTAAATACAGATGCATATGCTAAGTCGTTGATTGTATACATGAAACCTGAAAAACAATTTATAAAAAAATGATACTTTTTAGCAACTTCATTATTGATTTACTAATATTAGTGTAATTAAATGTACTGTGATTTTCAGTTGCAAAAGGATGAATATATTTAAGATTTTCTTTAAAAGAAACAATAACGAAGTAGCTGAAATTCAATATTTGTAAAGAACAAACCTTATTGGGTTTTAAGCGATAAAAAGCAAACAAAGTGGGTGGGACATGACCAATTGGAAAAATAGAAAAAGATAATAAAATATGTAATTTTATAATAATTGTCATATACTAAAAGATAAAAATTAAATGGGAATATATTATTCATATCTATCCGAATAAAACATAAAAATATTTCTTAATTAAGAGTGTGTTTGGTTCAAGGATGAAATTTTTTAATTTTATTTTTTGGAAAATAATTCAATTTTTATACCTATGTTTTATTTGGAAAATAAATTAAAAAATATCACCCAAAAATATTTGCATGTAGTCTAACGAGTAATGAGCTTGGAATGAGATTTTATTATTTCTTCTATTTTATTTAGAAAAGTTATTTTTTCATTTTCACTTAAATGTAAAATGTATTTTACTAAAACTATTCAAATGTCATGCAAATTCATTACTAGACCAAATGTATCCCCCCTGTGAAATGGCTATATAAATCAATCTCCCTCTTTTTCTTTCATTCACTAAGTCTTCTCTGTATAAAAAAATATTCCTTCTATATTTTCATATAAAATTTCTTCAATAGTTCCAGATGACAGAGTTAGAAAACGACGTTGTAGCTATGGTGAGGACAACTATAACCCCAATTGAGGTTCGATATAGGGGTATGAAGAAGAGGTCAAAGGGAAAGTACGGAGATAATATTACAAATTCTATCAGAAATATACATGTTTGACTTGAGATTTTTAACACGAAAGAAGAAAAAACAAGAGCATATGATAATTCAGCAAGAATGTATCGCGGTCGTAAAGTCAAGCTTAATTTCCTAACGTCAAATGAGGGTAACCTAGAATATCCTAATAAAATTCATGAGAATCTTCATCATGAGCTCAATTTTAAACTTACCCTTGATCCGCCAGGGAGCATGTGAAGTTGTCTGTATTTGTTACCAAGTATCCCATGCATCACAATTAATAAAAGAAATAGCTTAATTCCCTTTTAGATTTTTGTAAGGACAAATAATAATACTAAGATCTTTTCTCATTTCTCATGATGAGAGAAGTAATGTTATAATAATTTAGAAACTTAATTATGTCTACTTCGTTGTATTTTTTTTCTTTTTTTTTATAAGAATCTCAGTTGGATGAAGAGGCTAAAGAGGAAGTACGGAACTTATAATACATGTCACGATCTGAGCCTACACCCTTGACGTAGCCGGCACTTGAGAACCATTGTTGGTCCCCAAGCGAATCCTCATCCTGGTTGACTACAGGTGGAAGACTAACTCAAACATACACAAGCATCAAAACTAAAAAATTATTTAAAAACAACTTATTAAATCTTAAAATTTATCTAAAAATACTGAGTATTAAACATAAAGTTTTAATTAAAATATCTGAAACTCAATACTGTAAGACTGACCAAGACTGTCTATCTATGAAACGTCTAGTGTATAAAGATAGGTGTCGGGAAAACACCCACGACACCTCTAAGCGTTACCACTAACAAATAATAAAATTAGAGTCCTCCGAAAGCAATGAGGCCTCACCAAAAGTTGATAAGCGGATGATGCAATCTCAATGGATCTCTGGTTGATGATCCTATGTACTTGAATCTGCATAATGAAACGATACAGTTCATATGAAATCAGTACATTGAATGTACAAGTATGTAATAGGGCTAAATAACACATATAATTGAACTGAAAGGCTGAAAGTAACTCAACTGAAATATAGTATAAATCATGATTAAAATCATTTAGGCTTTTATTGTAGGAATGCAATAATAGTAATACTGAACTAAAATGTATATTAAAATATACTTTACTTTATTGGAAAGTTTCTCTAACCGACAACCATCACTATAAGCATCGTGATGATACAACGTCTTACATACGTTGCGAGAGCTTCCCTATACCTTGCCGGAGTATAAGACGCAACTGAACTGTTGGATCCACTAAAAATCCTTCTTTAGGCAAGTGAGGAGTTGCCCGTCTAGCGGTACAATCCTATCTATGTTGGCTACATAGTTTATGGAGTTTGATTTAACTTAACTCTTACCCCGAATCTGTGCTCAATACTACTCCCAAAATATAGTTGTATGCTCATGTTAAAGTACTCTCTGGGTTGAGACGATTTCTCAAAAGGCCTCTTTAAGAGGTAACTGAAGCTATATTAAATCTTTCTCAAATACTCTGAAACTCTTTGTACTTTTTTTAAGATATTGCTCTCCTTTTTAATAAAAAAATGATACATTCGGAACCATTAAAGTTTCCTTCAAACTCTTGAAATAACTTGTATTTAGATTATAATCATGAAAACTATATCTGAAATCATATTATGATCTTTTCATTGATGACTCGAGAAGTCATACTGCATTAACATTGATGGCATGTCTAGATGTCATACTGCTTAAACATTGATGTCATACTCGACTGTCATACTAATAATAAGTCGTAATTATTTTTTCAATGTGAAAATAGTATTTTTGGAACCATTCTTGTTCCCTTAAACTCCTCTCAAAAGATACTTTAAAATACTCTAAAACTCGCTTTAAAATTCCAAAATCAATGCACAAAGGTTTTCAATAAAATATCTTCAACTAGGGTTCATATGAAATAAAAGCATGAATAAAAACATAATAATTATGCATAATATAGTGCAACTCATAATCAAGAATTTAGAATTCGAAATCAATAACTTATCTCATATCAAGAATGCCCATTTGGTCGTTTTGAGTACTAAAACTTTTTATTTCATAAAAGACTATTTCGACAGATTCTAATTAAGACTCTTGAACTATTCGCTTAACTACGGTTATTTAATTGGTGGGTATTTATTAAATAAGTACTTTTTAAGTAACTACTTTAATTGATCGTTCATGAGTGAAGTCCATAATTTATTTAATAACCTATTCCTCTTGACCCATATTTTTAAAATAGGATTTAATATTTGTAAGTCATAAATTAACGAGGAATAAAAAGAAATAAACTCCTGAAAAGAAAACTTCACGAGGCGGCACAATCGAGAGAGACGACATAATAATCCAGGTAAAAGACACATATGTATATGTAAATTTGATGAATAGTGTAGACGTAGAAATTATTATTATTATAATTATATTTTGATTTGGGCAGAATTGGCTTGCACATAGTTGTAGTGAATATATGATTATTTATTTTTGTTATTGTGGACAAAGAGTAGTGGATAGTTATGGGGTCATGATTTGGAAAGAGTGAGGGTTAATTATATATATTATATCTGTGTGTAATTGAATGGTGAGTTATAAGGACTATATGGTGACTTTGTATATGAATATGGTGGGATTGCTGCTAGTCCGTCTGCCACTGGTTTCGTAACCAGTGGCTACCATCATTACATATTAATATTTTGTTCTCACATTATAAATTGTATTTTTATATATTAAGATAGGTAATAAAATATTAGGTGTATCGTATTATTTAAACTCCATTAAAGTTGTGCTAATTGGAGGAATTTAGATTTACCCTTAGACTTGAACTTTAGAAAATTGATTATAGTTTTGGGTGAGTTTTTGGGTCTAGACTAGACATATAGTAACATGGGTGTATATAGACTCGTTAACTTACAAATTATGCATATTGCATAGATTGGAAGCGTTCAGAGGCATTAAGGAAAGGAAAAGTATTGGATAAGTAGCTTGCTTGACTTCGGTTCTTCGGTGGAGGTAGGTTATGGTTTATTCTATTTAATAGATAGACTCTTAATAGTGATTGATACGCATTGAGTGATGTTGTGAAGTTCTCTATGTACTTGATTGTGTGATTGTCTGGCTTTGTTGTGTGGTTTGTGATTGGTCTGAAATCCTGAGACCATGGAATTTACAATCTTGAACCTTCTCTATCGAAGTGATGCCTTGAATAAAGAAGGCTTGATGAAATATTGTTAATGAAGTGAATAGTGATGATAATAAATGATATTATTGGATCGGATGCCACGAGCCGGCATGATAATATTGGATCGGATGCCACGAGCCGGCATGATATTATTGGATCGGGTGTCACGTTCCGACATGGTAACATTAAAGGAAAACATAATGAATTAACTTAATGTACTCAATCTCAAAGAACCCATTTCCCAAAATGATTGTGGTGTGGAGGCATGAGTCCTCGTGTGTGTGTGTTTGATATTGCGACTGATCACGTAATTGCTTCGGTGCTGTTGTCACATGTTCATGTTGTTTGTTGCCTTTCACCTGCTAAGTGCTATAGTTGATTTCATGTTATTACTTGCTGCATATTACTTTCTATTTTGAGTCAGCCGATGATATCTACTCAGTACATGTTGCCCTGTACTGAGCCCTACTTGTGTTTTTCTTTGTTTTCCTTTTATGGAGTGCAGCGAGTGTATCCGCGACTTTGACTCGCCCTCAGCTCTAGCCAGTCTCCAGCACATCAGGTTCAAGGGTGAGCCATTCATTCTAGGTCGTGTTGGATTCTCTCGGTCATGGCATAATGTCCTAAGTTTTCGGACAAAGATTATTTGATTTTTTTATTTTGGTGTATTTGATACTCTTAGACTTACTATTTAGAGTTAAGATGTCCTTGATGTGATGACTTTCAGATTTTTGGGATAATATGTACTAGACATTAGAGGTTTATTTTATTAGTTACTTTAATAAGTTTGAGCTTCCGCATTGTGATTGTTATCCGTAGTTGAACAATTGATATAAGTTAGGGTTGAATTCATTGGTTCGCCCACCTAGAATGTTAAGTGTGGATGCCACTCATGACTCATTTTGGATCGTGACAAGAACTAAGAATCAATAACTTAACTCATATCAAGAATTTTTTAAACTAAGGGTGTAACCCTAGATTAATCTCTTACCCACTAAATTGAGATGTAAGGCGTAAGGACGAACTCAATCTATCACTATGAATAGCCTTACATACCTTATACGTTCCAAATTCTTGAGAATGGCGAGATCTTTGGATGAAAATATTACAAATTTTTTTTCTTGAACCTTGGAGATGAGTTCTTGAAATCTATTTCATGAGTAGGAGTTATTAATTCACATTAAGATAAAGTAATTATGAAGTTCTATGGTCAAGTCTTACCTTTGATGATGGATGAACGTTGGAGGAAGTTTTTTTTTTTTGAAAACTTTTCTTTCTAGAGTAAATTTATGAACTAGGGAGGTGAACTACGGATTTGGAGGTTTTTAAAAGACACTGACAAGGAAAACACATCAGGTGTGCAGCTTGCCACATAGAAAGGCAATAGTTGCTGCGGCACCGCGCACCCACGCGGAAATTGCCTTGGCCACGCGGCCGGTGCGAGGCAAGATAGTGTCTAGTAAAATCAACACAACGTTTTACTCTGAAATACAATTGATGCAAACTTGGTGTCGTTGGAAAGAAGACTAATAGACCTTTAATTTGAGAGGTTATGGGTCACGTAAACCTTCATATTCTAGGAGATATGGCCATTTAAAGTTGACTCTTACATAAACTAATGTGAAAAACTTAACCGAGAGAAAGACTTTGAACTTGACTTAGTGTTAGAGGTTCCTTATGACCGTAATCACTTCTGATACCCTTTCTAGAGTTGCTAAAGAACCTAAAAACATATGATCAAATAGTACAACACCCGGTTCAAGCTCATATACTTAAGACAAATGATTCGGATTCGCAAGGTAAATTTTTGGGGTGTTACATTACAAACGTCACCCAAAAGGTACGTGTCTGGCTTGGTGTCACACCCCGAGCCTACACCCTGGGAGGGACTGGCACTCGAAGACCATTGTTGGCCCCAAGCAAACCCTTGGCCGGACTTACTTAACTCAGTGGAAGACAATATTCATAGCTATAATGATCAATGAACTTAACTGAACTGAATAAAGAAATAACTGAGAATGTTTAAAGGTTAAACATTCAACTTGGCCAAAAGTGGCAACCCAAGTCTTGACAATAAGAAATGATAATGAAAAGACTCAAAGAACTAACATTTGACTGTCTATGAAGCCTCTAATAACAACTGATATGGATGTTGGAACAAACCCTACAACATCCTAATAAACTAAACTAGAAAGTAATGAAATGGGTCCCCCGGAAAGCAAGGAGGCTCACCAATTTACTCTGAACTGCTCACTGGATCAATGATGCGTCGGAATGCCGATCCTAGTTACCTGTGTCTGCATCATAAGACGATGCAGGCCAACTGGCATCAGTACATTGAATGTACGAGTATGCGAGTTGGAATGCGAAAACAACATAGACTTGAAAGGGAATCTGAAAGAAACACTTACCTGGGCTCTTCAGAACTCATGAATACTTAACTGAACTCATTTCAATATATGCAGTTTAAAACAAGTGCAATATAAAGAAAAGGTGTTTAAAAACATGATGTCAACTCTGTGTGTATGCAAAAATACATATAACTCTGAGATGTATGTAAAAATACAATAAACTGATGTATATAAAAATACAATAACTTATGTGGGAATTTCTATAACCGAAAACCATCAAATAAAAGTTATTGTGATGATACAACAATGTACCTCACGCTGCCAGCGCATCTTATACCCGGACAAAGGTATATGACCTGAACTACTAAGTGGATCCACTAGTCTATTGTGAAAAGGGTTCATCTAAAAAGTATGACCCTGTTCTACCCATGGTGGCTACATGGTTTATGGGGGCTGTGAGTTATCTGAACTCTCCCCCATATCGGTGCTCAATACCAATCCCAAAAATATACTAGCTCTTTATGTTTTAAAAACATACTTCTTCTGTGATTTGAGATTAGTGCTCAAAAACTTAGCTTAAAGGCTACCTTGGAAATCTCAGTTTCCCTTCTTGCTTCATTTAGAAAGCTATTACTCTTTTCTGAAAACTAGCCCGAAGGCTCTTTGGAAATCTCAGTTTCCGTTC